>CM075943.1:2683563-2724595 GCA_038030265.1 Corythucha ciliata | reverse complement strand
ACAGACAAAACTGAAGGGGGGTAGCCCCCCAAGTAGTGATTTTCACTGATTTAACCGAAGGCACCAGAAGTGCACCAACGAGCACCACCAAACCAAACGAGCAAAACAAACCAGATCATCGACCCGGAAAAATCGAATTTTTCTGTTTTGAAGTAAGGGGGGTAGCCCCCCAAGATGTGATTTTCGGTGATTTGACGAATGGAATTGACGGCACCAGAAGTGTACCAACGAGCACCACCAAAACAAAGCAGATCATCGACCCGGAAAACCCGGAAAAATCGATTTTTCCATTTTTAAAGTGAGGGGGGGTAGCCCTCCAAGATTTGGTTTTCGCTGATTTGACGATTGGAATTGAAGGCACCCGAAGAGCAACCAAGAGGCACCACAAAAATTAATTTGATCACCGACCACCAAAACCCGGAAAAATCGGGTTTCCTGAACAAGAGGAGGGGGTATATATAAAAGTGACTAACTTTTCTGATTTGACGAATGGAAATGAAGGCACCCGAAGTGCACCAACGGGCACCACCGCAAATAAATCGACCATTGACCCGGAAAGCCCGGAAAAATCGATTTTCCCATTTTTAAAGTGTGGAGGGGTAACCCCCCCCCCCACCAAGATTTGATTTTCGGTGATTGGACGATTGGAATTGAAGGCACCCGAAGTACACCCACAGGCACCACAAAAATTAATTTGATCACCGACCACCAAAACCCGGAAAAATCGGGTTTCCTGAACAAGAGGAGGGGTATATACAGGGTGGTCGGTTTTGAGATGCAAAAAAAAAATTGGGTAATAGTACACCAAAAATGGGATAAAAAAGTCCTATTCGGATAGTGGCCTATCTCTTTTTGCTTTCGAGTAATGATTTTTTTAGTGATTTTTAGGCGCAACTGTATTTTTCGCCGAAAAACTGTTATTTCTCAGCTTCTACTTCACGTTTTTCCAAAAGTGATGGCAGTTTTGTAATCTACGGAAAATTCTCTACGGGATGAACGCAAAATCAATATTCTAAATTGTCATAAACGCCTAAAAACGTAACGTTTTCGTTGCGTTAATGCAAAAAAACCAAGAATTTGACATCACAAAACAATTTACTGTGTCACCAAAAATGTCTTCACACGTTGTCAAACGACATAAAAACTTCTCCGTTTTCCCAGCTTTCCAACGGTGTACTCGAAAGTGGAATTATCTCCCTCCTTCGACGAGAAAATTCGAAAAGAAGCGAAAAAGTCATACATTTTGGGCTAAAAATGTCAATAATAACAGGTGCGAAAATTCAATTGTTTGGCTCTCTTTCTTGAGAAATCCAAGCTCTGGCACTATAAAAATTAAAATTTATTGCATTTGAAGAATAAACAACAAACAAACAAATTAATAAAATGGACGAAGAGGTGTGCGAATTTAGGGCGTCTGTTGGATTTTTATGGGGTCTGGGCTGGGATCGTCGGAGACCGAAATCACCGTCTTGCTGGAAAATAATTTGTTCCCTCAGCTCTGGGTCCATTCCGTCAAGAAGACGTGGCAATTCGACTTGCAGGAAATGCAGGTAGCCTTGCCCCGTTCCTTCAAAGAAATGTGGGCCTATTAATCGGTCTCTCCGACCCATAAAAAACCAGCAGACGCACTAAATTCGCCCACCTCTTCGTCAATTTTATTAATTTGTTTGTTTGTTGTTTATTCTTCAAATGCAATACATTCTAATTTTTATAGTGCCAGAGCTTGGATTTCTCAAGAAAGAGAGCCAAACAAATGACTTTTTGCACCTCTTATTATTCACATTTTTAGCCCAAAATGTATGACTTTTTCGCTTCTTTTCGAATTTTCTCGTCGAAGGAGGGAGATAATTCCACTTTCGAGTACACCGTTGGAAAGCTGGGAAAACGGAGAAGTTTTTATGTCGTTTGACAACGTGTAAAGACATTTTTGGTGACACAGTAAATTGTTTTGTGAAGTCAAATTCTTGGTTTTTTTGCATTAACGCAACGAAAACGTAACGTTTTCAGGCGTTTATGACAATTTAGAATATTGATTTTGCATTCATCCCGTAGAAAATTTTCTGTAGATTACGAAACTGCCATCACTTTTGGAAAAACGTGAAGTAGAAGCTGAGAAATAACAGTTTTTCGGCGAAAAATACAGTTGCGCCTAAAAATCACTAAAAAAATTATTACTCGAAAACAAAAAGAGATAGGCCACTATCCGAATAAGACTTTTTTATCCCATTTTCGGTGTACTATTACCCAATTTTTTTTTTGCATCTCAAAACCGACCACCCTGTATAAAAGTGACTAACTTTTCTGATTTGACGAATGGAAATGAAGGCACCCGAAGTGCACCAACGGGCAACACCGCAAATGAATCGACCATTGACCCGGAAAGCCCGGAAAAATCGATTTTTCTTGTAGTGAGGGGGGTAGCCCCCCAAGTTGTAATTTTCGGAGATTTGACGAATGGAATTGAAGGCACCCGAAGTGCAGCAACGGGCACCACAGAAATTAAGTAGATCGTCGACCCGGAGAGCCCCTGTGGTAATAACCCCCCCCCTGTGGTAATAAACTTTATTTGACTTTTTCAGTCTTGAACAATAAACGGTAAAAAATTAACAATTGAACGGACATTTTTTTGTGATGGCTCACATCAGCTTATTTATCGCTCAAGTCAAATGGGCAACGTCATGCGACATATGCGTAAAATGCAATAAGTTTGTATAAAAATATGAGTCGTGATTACTATGATGCTTCACTTGAATGATCTTCATAAGAACTTCAAAGTGTGGTAACAATAATGTTCAACTTTACTATACTTTATCAGTCTTGATCGTCAAACGGTATACAGTAACAATTGAACCGAAATTTGTTTGTGTTGGCTCACATCAGCTTCTTTATCCTTTAAGTCATTGTACTCCACCCATTTATAATTTTGACGGTGAGTATATGCAATAAAATTACCTAGTGCTTCTTTTTGGGCACCTACATAACCTATAGCACCCTAATTTCCCTGTCCCTAGTTTTTGGAATGGAATTTAAAACTACCTACATTAAACGCTAAATTTCTCACCGTTAAGTTTAGTGGCTCTATAAAAACCAAGTTTGGTTCAGGGTAGTGGTCTTAACACGCTTCTGTTTACACAGAAAGCACTGGCGTTCTTCAGTAGAGATGAGCATATTTAATGAGGTAGATATGCCTTCTAAGGTGAATAAATCCAACGATATATATAGGGTTTTATTTCATCTCCTTTCCATTGTTGGGGCAGGAATCATTGCAAATCTCTATTGATGACGAGGAGGGAAACAGCAAGATCTTCGTCAGCATTTCAGTTATTGTCGATTCCGTGTTTAATAAGTACAGTGTAAAATCATTGAGAAATGCTGAGGATGTTTGCACGCGATTGATAGTGCTCTCTGTGATTTTTTTTTAGCACGATGGCTGCAACCATACGTATGGTTCTCGAGTGATTCGTTTTTCTAAAATAAAATTTTTTGTGACGGGAACTTCCGAATTCTTCGTTCTTTAAGCATTTGACACACCGTCACTCCTCCGGCCAACCCTCAACTTTTGTTTTGTTCGTAAATACAGGGTGTTTCAGGACGAATGCCGTATATTTTAACACGTTGTAGTACTAAGTAATTGCGACCAAAATCACCCTATTGACATAGGGTCGCAAATAATTTCTCTTGAAGTTACAGGCACATTTGTGTATTTTTAGCCATTCGCTGTTTTTCCTCTAAAAAGACCTTACACTGACTGAACCTTTTTTTGTACCCCTAAACTGCCGACGTTTTTGAAAAGATAACACAATATTACTACGGAAAATGTCGATCAACATCATTTTAGTTGCCTCCAAAAATTTCAGTAATTCGTTAAAAATGAAGAAAGCGGCGTTTTCCAAATTTCCTGTGTACGTCAGCGCCAGTTTCTGACCAAGTGATTACAGTGAAACTTTTTCGCCAATTTCAGTAAAACATGTCCGTGTTGAGAGCTTTCAAATGATTTTTGAAAAATTGAAATCGGTCCATTTTTCCATGAGATATTGTTCCTAACGTGTGAAAAAACACGGAGTAAGTCATCAATTACGCATAGGTGAACCTTCATTAAACGCGTTTGGTAACAGAGTAAATTTTGGCTTTTGCTAATTATTCGGTTTAGTGAGTTCCAATAAGATCCCTCCCTATCATACCACACCACACATTCATTATAATCGGCGCTGAATTGCTTTCGATCGCGGCGTTGAGGTTTTCTTCCTCCCACTGGCGCCAGTTCGACTGTTGTTCATACCGTCTCGGGTAAACGTGGCATCGTCCGAAAAAAGGGCTGTAGGACGAATGCGCCAATTTCCAAAAAGTAGCAACCTGCGCCAGTGACGTTATAAATGATAGGTTCCTTTGCGCCAACGGAAAATGAAGGAATGGTGGTCAAATGCGCCAAAGCAAAATTGCACTTCTACTGAAGCAATATTTTAATTTCATTTAGGTACCTACATACCTACTAACAATTTAGGAAATACATATTAACAAAATACAAAAAAACTACAAAATATTCGTCGGTAGGTACCTAAAAATCGTCGTTGTTTCAAATCATCAGCTGGTCGTAGTGCAGTTGTGTCATGCGGGTTGCTTCATGAGTCCCATCTGAGTTATGTACTGTATTCGTGTCATTTCCTCACAAGCATATCCACTCCAGATGTTTATGGATTCTTCGGTTTTCTTCACCTGCTTCTTGTTGTATCGGGGGGGGGGGAGGGGTTCCAGTACACTTCTCAACTTTACGTAAGTTTCAGCTTGAAACTTCACCAATGCATCAATCAGTTCGTGAACAGATGGATGAGGTGCATGAAAGATATCTTTTAAATGCCGGTGGTAGGATTCCGGGCCGTTAGTGGTGCGAGGTGTGCCGGACGTTGGTGGTTTAGCCCACAAAATTGGGGGGAACAAACTTCGAGGACCAACGTAAGTTTTGGCGACGTACTCCAGGAAATCTGATAAACGCAAATCAGCGGGAACAGTCGGCAAAATGTCGAGGAATGCGCTTTCAACTTCATAATGCGGAAGGTACGGAAGTCCAAAAAATTGTTTCAAGTATTTACCAACGGTCGTGTTGCTGACGTAATCCTGTTTGAGGCCCAATGATTGAATTTTTCGAAAAAGAGCTTGTCCGAAGTGAAAAGCGCACGTGCTCAGTTCAACTTGTGGAAACGATGTTTTAACAGCATTATGGGCGGCCTGTTCAAAGTCCAGTAATATGTATTTAGGAGATAAGTGCAAACCGCACTGGTTGCATATACGCACCAGAGCATTCCACATGTCAGAGTAGCACTGTTCACTTTTGTTGGGGAGAAAACCGAACACCAATTGAAAATACCGCTGGTTCTCGAATGCGTGAAGAGTGTACAACTGTGAAAAATGTCTTGGGGAAACATGAAAAGTACCGTCCGCCAGTACTGTAGTAGATTTACATAGTAAGCGGAGATTACGTTCAGTGGTTAAAAGGACTATGTGACTTCCCTCAACCACATGTATGAACTTCTCATTATCACTTGTAACGAGGTGACTTGATAGTACTGTACATTGATGTGCTGCTTCGTCGATGGTTTTTGGAAACATTGGATATTGTTTTCTTTTCTTTCTATACAGCGCTTTTCGAATATTGTGAACATCTCTACTTACAATCATACTGTTCTCGATTGCACACAGTTCGGTTCTTATGAGCTTGGAAGGCCGAGAATGTACATCACTTTCTGCTTTACGTTTACACACGTTTCTAATTATGTGACTTTCAACACTTCGATCGTCGGCAGCCAGGTGATTGTGGTCGGTAGTTGTAAACACGTGAGAACCAGTGGAATCAGTAATCATTTTGCTGGCACACGACTTTACTGTACACCTCCACGTAACTTTGCCATCACTCATATCTCGGTACCGTCCAAATTTGAAATTTTCCGACACGATACACGGAACACCACGGTTAGTTTCAACAATTTTGTGCATCGCGACCCAGTTCAACTGAAGGCATGAGTGTTACTGCTCAACCCAAGGTCGATATCTTGTACAAGGCAATCCAAAGGTTGAACAAACCAACATCTGTGTATACAAACATTACAGTTCACTTACCTCAGCCACGACGCCAGTAAATAACTGCTCGATACAAAGACGTTGTGATGTTCCACTCAATACGAGTTCATATAATACGAGGAACACTTTTCACTTTGGCGCATTAGGGCGATTCATGAGTTGGCTCGCTTTGGCGCAAAGAGCACCATTTTATGGCGCAAAAGGGTATGCTTTGCTTTTATTACTTTGAGGATTGGCGCAAAAGGGGTTCACTGGAAAAAAGAGTGAAAGGAACGGAATACTGATTCTCGAACACCCAGTGTTAAAAAATAATGCGATTAATTTCGTCTCCATCGTGTAGATATTGCACTTCCTGAAATTGGTATAGATAGTGTGTGAGAAATATTCACTCTGGAAAAAACGCATCACAAGAAAACGAAAAACAAAAGAGCAGCTGTTGCACATGATTGGAAATGATTAAAACACGTAGGTGTTCTTTAGAATACATTTTAGGTTGATTTATTCAATGTACATACCAAGTTTTACCCCAATATCTTAAAAGTTTCAGTCGGTGGGGGGTGGGTACGGGGGTACATTTTTTGGGAGTTTTGTCCTTTGTCACTTATAGTGCATTTCATTTTGAAAATTTAAGATAGGTTATTAAACTGAATAATCAGCAAAAACAAACTTTACTTTGTAATAACGCCTTTAAGGAAGTTTCACCAATGCCTTAATTGATGACTTACTCCGTGTTTTTTCACACGTTAGGAACAATATCTCATATAAAAATGAACCGATTTCAATTCTTCAAAAAACAATTGAAAGCTCACGAGATGGAGATGTTTTACTGAAATTGGCGAAAAATTTTTACTATGATCACTTGGTCAGAAACTGGCGTTGACGTACACAGGAAAATTCGAAAACGCCTCTTTCTTCATTTTTAACGAATTACTGAAATTTTTGGAGGCAACTAAAATGATGTTGATCACCATTTCCTGAAGTAAAATTGTGTGATCTTTCCAAAAACGTCAGCAGTTTAAGGGTACAAAAAGAGGTTTAGTCGTTGTAACGACTTTTTAGAGGAAAAACAGCAAGTGGCTAAAAATACACAGATATGCCTGCAACTTCAAGAGAAAACATTTGCGACCCTATGTTTATAGGGTGATTTTGGTCGGAATTACTTAGTACTACAACATATTAAAATATATGGCATTCGTCCTGAAACACTTCAGCTGTATAACTTTTAAAGGTATACACAGTAGGCCGACGCAAGTAACTGCGTAATAGAATCAAAGGCACAAGTATTTGCTCTACTACCGATCTACCTTGTATTTGGAATGGCTTCAACTGATCAGAATTGCCGTTGCGAAGCAATCCGACAGCAATATTCTTGTGTGTGATGTTTGGGTTGAGAGAAATGCTCAGCATTTCAGAGTTCGGTTCGAGGTACGACCGTCTTTCACGGGATTTGTTAGTAGCTTGTCCTCTCCAGTTTTCAATTGCATTCATATCTACAAAAAGTTTCAAAAACATGTAATATAATTACAAGCTTTAAATTTAGAAATAAGTGTTTTCAATGGATTACCTTGTCTCAGAGAATCAGCGTTCTCGGCTGGGATAGTCACTTTCACAGAATCTTGTATTGCATTCGAATCTGAAAATTACAGCCGCTTGGAATATCGCTAGAGGTTAACGGAAGAAAGTTGCTGAACTAGGCTTTGCGTCGCTATAACCAGATGGTCGCAATATCCGAGGTCGTTATAAGTGAAAACTACTATACTTATTAAAATCCAACTTCCCCTTGAGGGGACGGCGAATGGCTGTTTTTCAGTTTTTCCACATTTTCGGCCGTTTCTTTTGCTCCCACGTCAAAACGCTCCGAAAGTGCCCCCCCCGGTCAACTTTTCATTTAGAATCTTTCTCTCGCCCGGCTCTTCACCCTCCGACCAAATCCCTGACCGCTACCTCCAACTTGCCAATTTTCAAAAAACGTCACCTTCCCTGTTATTCCTGATAAGAAATCGTCTAATTCCGCGCCAAAACTATCTCCTCCCTGGATTTTCATCCGATTTTGATTTTTAGCGGCTCAAAATCACCACAACTAAATTCCCCACAACGCTGAACTCGCCGAATTTAAAAATTCGCTCCCAAACTCGAGTTTTGTCCGAAAAAAAAATTCAAATGCAATTTAACCCCACCCCCGTCCTCCAATCGATTTTTGCCCCGAAACTAAGTCGACTCCTCAGGTGTCTTACAGGCGTATACATGTAAGGCCTTTTCCAGCGCGATCTGACCACTCCTTCCCGGTCAAAATGACGCCTGAAGTCGACTGGAGAAATTAAACCAACCTTGGAGTGGGTGTGGGGGAGGGGTCAGCCCAGGATCGCCGCCGAAACTTTTCAAAATTATACAAATTTCAATTTGACCGACTTCTACTCATCGCACAGGGTTCAAATTTTGACACAAGGTAGGAAGGTGCAAAGTTGATTTATGCTGAATTTTGCAGACTTTTAAAACAATTTTAAATCGGTCAAATTTCAAATTTAAATTGCGCGAAAATTTCCCAATTTGAAAAATCGTAGCTCCTTCCAAAATCGTAGCCTATCCGGGAAAAATACCAAAAATGATGATTACAATTTATTTCAACCTCAAAAATCGATGAAAATGAAAAAAGAAATTTTCAAATTTTTGTTCTCCATACTGTCTATCCCCTATTGAAATTTTTGGGCTGTTTTACCGATATTTTCAGAATCACTTGAAATTCAGTTTATAAGGGTTTTTCAATCACCTAATAACGAAAATGGGGTCCGTTTGACCTATTTAATTTTTCTCGACAGGGGCCCCCCCGCGAAAATGCTTAAATTTGCTGGCGACGAAGGTTGATTTTTTCATATTTTCAGATTCCACTCAAATTCGGTATTTAGAGGTTGTTCGACATGAGAAAAAAGAATATGACGTCAGTTGGGGGGTGGACATTTTTTTCAATCCCCTTCCCCCCGTGACTGCTTTTGCACGCAATTAGTACGCCTTAGGGGATGATGTTTCAATTTTCATCGGAATCAACCCAAATTCGGTATTTGGGGGTTTTTAAACTTGAGAAAAATAAATATGACGTCAGTTGGGGGGTTGAACATGTTTTTCAACCCCCTCCTCCTCCGTGTCTTAGGAAATGATTTTTAGATTTTCATCAGAATCATCTCAAATTCGGTGTTAAGGTGTTTTAGAACCTTCGAAAATTTAATGTGACGTCAGTTAAGGGGTAATTCGCCCCCCCCCCCCGATTTAGGGGATGATTTTTAGATTTTCGTCAGAATCTACTCAAATACGGTATTTAGGGATTTTAAAATTTTCTAAAATTAAATATGACGTAATTTTGGGGATTACATTTTTTTAAACCCCCTTCCCCACCATGACTGCGGGGATGATTTCTAGATTTTCATCAGATTGCACCCAAATTCAGTATTTGGGGGTTTTTCAACCTCATAAAATTAAATATGACGTAAGTTTACCTATTACACAAATCGAGAAAGTGAAATATTCTGTTTTCAATTAGATCATGTACATTTATTTTATTATTACTAAACAATAATCAAACAATCAAAAAATAATAGCACTCAATTATTCCCACGGCCTCTCATTCCACCGCGGAACCCACGGCCTCTCCTTCCACCGCGGAGCCGCCAGTTGCGGCCAGGTCTCCTAGATTCCTCAGCTGGCTGTTGGGGGGTTGTAAATATACAGATTCTTCACGCCCGTCAAATTATGTATCCAACTGTTATGGGAGGGGAAAAAATACAACACACGTTCATCATTACGTCAATAAGAATTACCCAATTCCATCAAGACAACTTACAGGCTACAACCCCCACCAGCGTTTCCGTGCCCTCTGTGGGGTCCACTCGACGCTCCCCTTCTTCGTCTTCGACGTTGGCGTCTTTGATTTCCAGCTCTAACCAACAAATAATAACATTTATTAATTCACCTGCCCTTCTTGGATTTCTATTGCATGATATACAGGGTGTTTCTAAACGGCTGCGAAAAAAAAAAACGCTGCGAATTATCGAACAATGCCTTATTATTTCGACTGTGGGTTTATTATTCATCGATGTAGTCAAATCCGGCCTGAAATTACATGAAAATCGACACCCCACACCCCTATGATCCCAAATCCTTTGTAAATCCCCATTTTGGACCCGCTTTTGGCCCATAAAACCCCAGGGAGTTATTTGATCAAACTGATCAGATGTTAGGACCAACTAGACCCCAAATGGAGTCTATGTGCGAAAGAACGAGTTTTTTCGAGCAATCCTAAGGCAAGATATGGCCCGGACGGCGGACGGACATTTTTTTTTTAATTGCAGATTTGGATTCTACGCACTTTGAAACGTAAAACTACAAATTTTGAGGAGGGGTCAAAAAAATTTTTTTGCGATACGATTACAAAGACTTATTATTGAGAAATAATAAGTCAAAATTGGGTGAAAGTAGACCTCATTTGCAATCGAAAACACCATGTACAACATTGTCCGAAAATCAATAGTTTCAGAGATATGATTTTTCAAACGTTTTATAAGGCATGTCTCAATTTCTGGAACTAAGTGCAAGTTACCGCTTTCCAATGAACTTTTGGCGTCTTTCGATGGCTGATTCAGAAAGAGCACATTTTTTTTCTTGGGGTTCAAGCAGTTTTCGAAAAAATCGATTCGTTTTTGCGGCCGGTACTGCGGCTCAAAGTTGAGCACACGAGGGATTTTGATTTTTTCATGCGAATTCAACCCCCACTTTTTGCTACTAGATCATAGCACAGGACAGCCCGATTTTAAGGAAAACTTCTTCGGTATGTCCTCTTTAAAATAACCAATTCAAGTTGTCACGTTACCACTAGACTTTTCTTCAGAAATCATCTTTTCCTTTAAAAAAAGAGCGTTTTTCCGCTTCAAAACCACTAATTTTTTACTTCTGTGTAATGTAACTATGGCGTAATTCTTAGTGGCGTATTCAACTTTTTCATGCTTGGCATCAACGAAAACTCGGATCGTCGATAGCGGGGCGTTAATTAAGTGAAAAAATGAACTGGAAAAAAGGAAATGGAAAGGTTTAATCACGGAATCTGAAACTTTCATCATGGAAGCAGGTGTTCAAAGTGTCGACCTTCCTCGTCGCGACATGAAGCCAACCTTTTCCTCATTGACTGTCGTATTCTTGAAAACAATCTGTGGTCATTACGGATTTCATCGCAAGCGACTATGATCCGATTTGTCAGTTCTTCGGCGCAGTTGACAACTGGACCTCGGTATACTTTGGATTTGACGTAACCCCAGATACAAAAATCAAGAGGAGTGAGATTAGGCGATCGTGGAGGCCACGGCTGGACCCCGCCTCTTCCGATCCAGCGTCCTTCGTACGTCTCATTCAAGTGCTCCCGAACTGCCCTAGAAAAATGGGGAGGAGCGCCGTCGTGCATGAACCACATGCGTAATCGTGTGTGAAGTGGGACATCTTGGAGGAGAAGCGGCAACTCGTCAGTGAGGAAGCCAAGATACGCTTCACCGGTTAATCTAGGTGGCAGAAAATGTGGCCTGGTTAGGACCAGATTGCCTCCAACGATCCCAACCCATACATTAACAGAGAATTTTTGTTGATGTCAAGCTTCGAGGCGAGCATGCGGATTCTCAAGAGACCACACGTGATTGTTTTTAAAATTAACGAGTGGCTCCTTCGAAAAACAAGCTTCGTCGGTAAACATTATTGAGCCAAGAAAGCCAGGGTCATCCCTCTCTTGCTGGAGCATCCATTGAACGAATTGTAGGCGCCGAGGAAAGTCAATAGGTAGAAGGGCCTGAACCTTCTGAATATGGTACGGATGGTATTGCTGTTCATGAATGACTCGCCAGACGTTGCAGTGGGAAATGTTTAAGTCACGGCCAATCTCTCTCGTACTTAACGACGGATCTTCTTCCACTCTGTTGATAATTTCTTCCTCTACCACGGGATCCATCGTCCTTGGGCGGCCTGTATCGTTCGACGAGCTATTGAACTTACCTATTAAAAAATCATTGGTAATAATGACCAAAAACAAACCTGACTAACTACTGAAATTACCAATTTTACGCAATCTCTGGTGTATTCGCGCGAATGTAGGGTGGTGTGGAGTTACACGGTTCGGATATTTTTCGGCATAAATGCGCACGGCTCTTAAAGAGTTGCAATCCGCGAGCCCATAAACGAGGTGCATGTCGGCCATCTCGAGAAATGAGTATCGAAACATTTCATCAAATGAACAAAGAAATTACAAATGAAGTTGTGCAGAAAACGCAAAGAGAACAAAGGTACAAAGGTAGGAGAAGAGGTACAAAGGCTATCACAAATCTAATGTAATTAAATGTTCTACAAGAAGAGAAATCCACTAAAACCAGAAATTCGAAGCACGAGCTGAACGTAGTAATAAGGTATACCTCACACCTGTGAGGTAATGATCACCTGATCATTATGGAGTTAAAGGAAATCTAAATGGATAAGACTTCCAAGATTCGGAATCGAAGTGAAACGCACAGCTAATGACGATGCCATCAGCCCTAACGGGGTGCTTGTCAACAGCTTAACGACAACTAGCTCATGAAATTAAGGAAATAAATTTGTTCTGTTTAAGTGAAAATGAGGTTTTCGTTGATGCCAAGTACGAAAAAGTTGAATACGCCACTACAAATTACGCAGTAGTTACATTAGACACAAGTCTACATTGTGTCTACATTAGACACAAGTTTTGAAGCGGAAAAACGTTTTTTTTTTTTAAGGAAAAGATGATTTGTGCAGAAAAGTCTAGTGGTAACCCGACAACTTGAATAGGTTACATATGGAAGAAGTTTTCCTTAAAATCGGGCTGTCCTGTGGCATAATCTAGTAGCGAAAAGTGGGGGTTGAATTCACATAAAAAAATCAAAATCCCTCGTGTGCTCAACTTTGAGCCACTGTACCGGCCGCAAAAACGAATCAATTTTTTCGAAAACTACTTGTATCCCAAGAAAAAAATGTGCTCTTTCCGAATCAATTTTTTCGAAAACTACTTGTATCCCAAGAAAAAAATGTGCTCTTTCCGAATCAGCCATCAAAAGATGCAAAATGTTCATTGGAAAGCGGCAATCTTGCACTTAGTTCCAAAAAGTGAGTCATGCCTTATAAAACGTTTGAAAAATCATATCTCTGAAACTATTGATTTTCGGACAATGTTGTACATAGTGTTTTCGATTGCAAATGATGTCTACTTTCACCCAATTTTTTTTTCGCAGTCGTTCAGAAACACCCTGTATTGGAGCAAAGTTGTTCAAGCGTGTCCACGCCCCCTTTGGTAGTATTGTAGTCGTGTATCATAGAAGGCTTTCCGCTGTAAGGATGCAAATCTGGTTGATCGTGCATCATCGTTGAGACCAAACAAACGAGTTTGTTGGTTTTAGGCTTGAATGAAACAGCTGTGACGTCTTCATGGTAGAGAAACATGGATGTTCCGACCTTTCGCTTCTTATAATTCACGTCTGTGAATTCTTTAGGTAGCTCTCTTTTGTTCTTCCGAATCGTTCCCAGAGCTGTCAACCCATCTTCCTTCAACAACTTGGTCAAGAGAGGAACGCTGGTGAACCAGTTGTCAAACGTTAGATTCCTGTAGGAATTTCTTACCGTCGTAATCAGTTTATTTACATAAGCGTCAGCCGAAGAATCCGGTAAAGTTCCTTTACCATAGTATGCAACTCCATCGACCAAGTATTTTGTTGCGGCATCACACATGAGCACCTCCTTCAATCCGTATTTTCCTGGCTTGTTTGGAAGATATTGCCGAAATGATCATCTTCCCCGGAACGAGATGAGCTGTTCGTCAATGGTCAAATGACTCCCCGGTTTATAGTGCGTTCTACAATTCTCCAAAAACGCATTCCAAGTCTCAGATGTAGGAGCCAACTTATCAAATTTGAGCCGCTCTTCCCGGGAATCTTTGCAGTCAAAACGGAGGCATCGAACTAAAAAGTCAAAACGCTCCCTCGACATTACAGTGCGGTACCATTGTCCGCATTGGTCACCGTTGAAGAGCATAGTTGTAGGTAAGTGATTGTCCTTTTTGACAGCTGCATAATTGAACAGTCCCACTAAAGCTTTCAGTTCATCCAATGATTCTAGATCCTTGAGAGTCGGGCTGTCATGCTTCTTGAATTTGGACCGGTACACCGCTATCAATTCATTGATGTGTATCAATATTTGTTCGAGCATTTCGTCGCTCACGAATAAATTAAAACATTCGATTGGTTCAACAGCATTTTTGGCAACACCGGTTGGTCCAGGAACGATGTGAACAACGTTTTTCGCGGGTGTTTTCCCTTGACGTGAAATCGGGGTCGTTTTCCAAATAAACACTTGGCCGTCCTTGCCCTCCTTTCCACGCAGAGTGCTGGAATCTGGTCTAATTACTCTAGTTTCTTCGGTGGACTCGTCTTCGTTCACATTTGAAGCATTGACGGAACTTATCTTTTCGCGTTTGTGACGTAAAATATTTCCTTTGATGTTTTCTCCTGCCAATAGCACTCGCTTGGAGGAGCCTGCCGACGTAGAAGCCGATTCGTGGTTCTGAATGGTGCCGTCCACTTCTTTTTCAACCTCTTCAACCGTAAGAAGCCCACTATCTTTGTCGTCATCCGAGTCATCGTCCGAAGACGCATGGTCTGCTTCATTGACATTCCAGTCAGAGTCAACGTCAAGATCTTCGTCGACCTCTTCGTCTTCCGAGCTATCTATAACTTCTTCGTTCTCGAGCTCTTCCAATACCATTCTTATTTCTTGTGGGTCGCTGAATTTGCGTTTTTTCTCCATTGAACCCCCTAAAGTGAGAAAAAAAAGTCTGCTAATGGTTGTAGCACAATGCTTCCTCGACACAAATAAAGTTGGCTACTAGCAAACCAACTACCCCCCCCCCCACTCCTACTCCTAAATGAGTAGAAATTTAATGGGGCCTAGTCGACGCCCGCCATCAAACTTTCATCAAAATCGGAAATCTAGTCCAAGAGATATTCGCGTTAGAACAAATTGGGAAAACTGCTGCTTATACCCCCCCCCCTCCCTTGATCTTGGGTTGAATTTTCAATCGGACCATCAAGGGGGTCTAGTCTACGTCTTCCATGAAAATTTGATCGAAATTGAAACTACAGTTCAGGAGATATGCTCGCTTCAAGGAATTCAGGAAACCTCCATTTTTACCCCCACTCATAGACCGATTGAGCTGAAATTTAAATGTGATCGACGCTCGAGTCGAAAGCATTCATCACTAACAAGGAGTATACTTGACTCTATAAAGTTAGCAGCGAATGCTAACAAGGAGTAAATAATACTCTCATGGGCCTATCTTAATACTAACCTGGAGTAATTTTTACTCCCTTACCTTTATTGGATCACGTGTAATCAAAGGGCAGGAGGTCTGGACCACAGGAGCACTGACTCACAACTAACCGGACATCCTGAAGGAAGCATAGCTTGAAGATAAGGGCGCTACCTATGAGCGCACCCCAAGAAACAATTGATAGAATTCGCCATGGAGTAAACGTTACTCCTTGTTAGTGTTCTAGGGTTAATGAATAGGTATAATTCATTAACAAATGTTCACAGTATTTATATTATTTATTAAAACATTAAACCGTAAAATTATTGAATAAAATATTATTAAATAAGTAACTTCAGGATTAAAAGTGCTGGTATCAATAAGTTCAATCCCACAAGAAGTCCAACTCTGGCACACTATACACATTACGAGTTTTACTAGTTTTTCGTGGCTCACCAATATGGGAAACTACATCCCTCCGTTCATACGTTAAAATATCAGGCTTTTCTGGCCACTGCCATAATCTCCCGCATCTTTTCATTGATGTGATTATGGCTTCCTTCTTCGTTGTATGAGTTATCTTTCCTGGGAAATACGAACCTTCATAGACAAATATTACGTATTCGTTGATTTGTTATCTGACAGGTGAAAAGTTATTGCCAGAAAAATTTTCATTTCCGTCGCTGGACTCTTCAACATTTTCATCTGAATCAGTATATTCGATGCTGGAACTTGAACTCTCAGATAGACAGTTCACAACTTTCTTTATTTTTTTGCTTCTCGGTTTTTTTGGCTTATCTTCTTTTGCTTTATCTCTCTGTTCTTTTTTCCTTTGCCTTTCATCAGCTCTCTCTTTTCTCAGTCTTTCCTCTTCTTCTTTCTTTGCTATTTTCTTGTGGAAGTATTCATGAAATTGCTTCCCTGAAACAACAGTTGGCATCTTTTCTTTAGACGTTCTTCTCTTCTTTATTGTTGCTTCCTTGTTCTGAAAGAAGAAATGTCTTTTAAATGGACTTGGGACTTTTTGTGAAAGACTTGCAGGATTGGAGTCGTACGAGGTGCTTGCTATGTCTTGGATAAGGACAGCTGTCGATGTGGCCACTTGGTCGGGTGCAGTTGGGGACGTGTGGCAGTTTGTAGATTGCTGAACTATTACAACGTTCTCATCATCGAGTGCTCCAGGGTTCTCATCATCGAGTGCTCCAGGGTTCACATCATCGAGTGCTCCAGGGTTCACATCATTCTCAGAAGTTGTCTCAATTATAGGTATAGAAGAATTACCATCGCATGGTAGTATGGTATCTGTAAACTTGTTAATGTCATTCAACATGTCCTCTGCTTTGATTTATCAATTCAGCTGGTGAAATGGAGTCGCTAGCAAGATTCGTATCATGAAGTTCTATGTTATTCTCACTAAATGAGATAGCTGGATCCAATGGACTGTTTTGATCTAAAGAGTTATTATAACTTTCCAACTCTCTCTGGATCTTTTTCCATAAGTAAGAACAGCGATAAGTCTTCTATATCCCCTTCCCATGTTTCTGATGAGCGCTGAAAACTCTCAATTTTGTCTCTCTCCACTGCTTCATTTAAAAATTTGAGGCCTTCTTGTAAGTACTTAATTCGAGCCAGGTTTATTTCGACATTGTTGTTACTGTTCACGTCTTCTTCGCCAGGTATCTGAACAGCTGAGGGATTCCAAGGGCATAAACCACATTTACGAAATCCATTAGATATAATGTCTTTTGTCAATCGTTCATCAATCACCTCCTTGAGCAACTTTGGGAAATCTTTCTTCCTCAATGTTGGGGCTTCAAGGTTGTTCATTCTTCAATCATGAACTTTATTCCTCCAGCCTTCTTTGAGAGTTCTAAAGACAGCTACATACAATGGCTGCAGCAGATGTGTAGCATTGGGATACAGTGCCACCAAAACAATGCCATGACTGTCACAGAATTTGCTGGTTTGCAAGCTCAAGTGCGAAGAATGGCCATCAATGAACAATATAATTGGTAATATGATTTGTGTTTCTATCAACCATGGGTAAAATACACAAATACCCTAGTCACACTGCAGTGAATTCGCAGGGTGCGGTGAGGGGGGAGTAATCCCTTGAAAAGTCCTAAGACAAGGGTCGTCTAATTTGCAATTAATTAATTGCTGGGACACATAAAGAAAAAAGAACAATTGTAAAACACGCACTGACCCGATTCGTGCGTTTGAGTTCCGAGAGGAAGTTTCTCTCTGGTGGGGTTCGCTCTTAGCGTAAGCCTCTCAGGCTAGCTCAGTGGCAGAGCGCCTGGCGCGAAACTAGGAGGTCGTGGGTTTGAATCCCACCCTGGGAGCAATTTTTTCTCGGAACTCAAAACAAGTAAAAAATGGTAAGTATGTAGCTTCAATAAGGTTTAATTCTTTATTTTCAGCCTCCCCACTCCCTCGAATTCACTGCAGGGTGACTAGGGTGGTGCGATGAGGGGAGAGTAATCCCTTGAAAAGTACTAAGACAATGGTCGTCTAATTTGCAATAAATTAATTTTTTCTTCAGGGGTGATTTTGGGGTGGGAGCGGTGATGCCCGTAGTCTAGACCAATGTGGGAAGAAGTGGTAGGAGAGGAAGGAGCTCCACGCTTTGTCGGCTTTTGTTTAGCAGGGGATTTTTGAGACATAGCGCGAATAAATGAAATAGCCTACAAAAATGAAAGTGGTGAGAAAAGTAGTGGGGATGAAGACGTGAAAATTGGTATGCGTTAGTTTCTTTGTAAGAAACAACTTTCACATGAGGAGGGGTAGGGGGTTGACCAATTAAAAATAAGGGCTCTCCCCGAGCGAAAAGAGAAATAATGTTGGGAGGGGAAGGGGAGGAAAAAAGAACGATGTGAGATGATAACAGCTGGTGATAGCCGTTTACTAAATTAAAATCGAGTAAGTACTTCTGAGAGGGGTAAAGTGATTAGAGCTATCAATAAATTCACGACCTCTGCTGATCTGATAAAAAGAAGTGATAAAAATAGATTACAGTGATAGTAGAAAGAAGGTGGGTCAAATGATACAAAATTATTATCAAAGATCTGATAAAAGACAGGGAAGGTTTAAATGATATTAATGATAAAGATAAGAGATAAAGAGTGCGATTTGGTCTTCCCAATTGATAACGCAAATTAAAGAAGCTGAAAATTGGCGATATTATTGCGAAATAAGGCGAGAACGTCAAAATTATTTATTGTTTCGATAAAACAAACACTAAGGAGGGTAAATTAAACAAATTGAGGGGGAGAAAGAGCCTCAAAGTTAGGTGGAAAAGGGAAAAAGGCCCAACAAGGCGAGGGGGGTGCTGCTTAATTTTCAGAAAAATACAAGTTTTCCGTGAAAATTCAACGCTAAATTCCGTTGAATTCAAAACAGGACTAATGGGGTTATTGAATGAGGAAAATGAAAGGTGGAAAGATGCAAAATAAGGATGATTCAACATAGGTAACTTAAGAATTCCGAGAAGGGGTCATTGGAGGGTTAAGAAGCAAAAAGAGAAAAATACTAATTACATACTCACCGAAAAAACAACCGATTTCGATGCGGTAAATTGCAAAACGCTCAGGAATGGCTCACGAAGCGATTCGACTCAAAAAATATCGAGATGACGCTAAATAAACCACTTAAAAAGCAAAAGAAAGCGGAGCTTTTCTTTTCGGGAGAAGAAATTGGGTTTAGGGTGACTGCAGAACTGTCTGAATTTCCAGTAGATTTCGCCAAAGTCTCCTGCTCGTTTACCGAATCCCTGGGCCCTTTCTACAAAGCAAAAACGAATGTTTAGTAAAACATTGCAATGATTTCTGCGACACAGAAAAATCTTGCACTCACGTAAAACGGGGTGAATCACAACACTTTTGAAGTTCACCACTTAATTAAGACCCATTCCGCGGAGATAATTCCTAGTTTGTTGCACGAAAAAGTTTCATCTTGATCCCTACTTGAATGAAGCGTACGTTAAAATTGAAAACAAAAATTGTTTCCATTTTTTTTTAAATTAATGTGCTCTGTTGTGATTTACCCGCCAATGGGGTGAAACACAACACCTACTGTTTTTACATTGAATCGCGTTTCAGCAAGGTTGCTGTTGAAACACAACTTGATAATTTTTTTAAAAAATATGAAGTTAAGGTTTTAGAAACAAAAAACTGAAAGTTAAGGTTTATAAAACCGTTAATTGTATTACATTTAGGTGACAAAATGACGAAAACCCTTTTTATAAACTTCAATAAACTTTATTTTCTAGAAAAAAATAATGAAAACGCTTTTTTTACCAAATTTAGTCAACTTTGAATAATGAAACACTTTTTTTTCCCAATTGTTTGCATTTATTTTAAATTTCAAAACTCCTCTTCTCTGTACTTCAGGCTCCTCAAGTGCCCCCACTATGGCATTCATCCCGAAATCGAATAAGTCCTCTACAGGGGGGTAGATAAACAAAAACCCATCGTCGGAAGTAATCCTTGTTGATTTCGGACGAAGACATTTCCCTGTGATATTATATTTACCGACACGGATAACTCGGCAGATGTATTTTTTCTGTTCAAGTTTGACCAAAAGCCAAAGTCCGGGTTTGATACCTTCAGCAGGAACTGGTAAAATTTCAGATGTCTCACGCTGAATCCCTGAACCCCCAGGCATAGGACTGTCGGCATCAAGTGAAGAATCGCTAACAAAAGTCTCTTCGTCTTCTTCTTCGTCCATCAGGTCTTCAGAGCTCTCATCGTCCTCTTGAGATGATTCGGCATTGTCTACACTTTTCCCGGCTTCGACACGGATTTTTGTTCTTTTTGGCCTGGGTTTGGGTGTGGCATCATGTCTCATTGTTTTGAGAAAATCGAGAAAGGAGTTGTCTACGTCATTTGCAGCTGTGGGCTCGTCTGAATGAGGTCCTGTAGTGGGCCAGGAATCAAGGACCTTATCTTTATTTAAAGGAAAAATGCCACATTTCTCGAACCCAGCTATCAAATTTTCTTTTGCATTTGGCTCAATTGCGAGCATTAAGCGTTTTACGAGGGTAGGGAAAATTGGTTTAGGAATAGCAGCTTCTTTTCTCCCTTCTTTTGCTTTCCAGTCACTTAGAATTTTTCGCCATGCTCCTTTTAGAGGACCAAAAAACGCGACGTCGAGTGGTTGAGTTGGCAGGGAGGAAAACGAAATGAATGTTTTGATCATGGCAAAGCTTGATGCTGTCAGGTGAAAGATGGGTTGACAAGTTATCCCCCAGCAATATTTTTTTACCTGGCAACTTTCGACAATACGGTAAAACAATGGTCCGAACCCAATCTTCAAAGCAATTTGAATCGAACCACCCCGAAGGCGTGTTGTTGTATCTTGTCCCTTTAGGACCATTTTTAATCCAGGTGTCGTAAATGCATTTCGATTTGTAAACCACATAGGGTGGTAAAAGGTGTTCATCAGCACATCCAGCAAACATGATAGATGTAGCTTATTTACTGAAATTCATAACCCTTTCAGCATATTTGCTGCCTCGTTTCACGATCGCCTTTTTCCTCCCTGGATCGTCAGATAAATTTGTTTCATCGTAATTGATCACATTGGACGCTGGGATATCCTCAAGGGAGACAGCCAGGTTGGAGAAATATCATTCAATAACTTCTGGGGTGACTCCAGCTCGAGCCCGCTTGGTGTTTTGGCAAAGACGGTTGCGCAACCGATCTTGATGGCTTCTCAAAAATGATTCAACGAAATCTTTTCCAGGGAGGTTGTCTTTGAACCGTGGGACTCGTCTCCCCAATTTGTCCAGGTGTGCCTTGATCAAAATTCGTAAATCAAATCCGTCAAGAGGATATCCCCATTCAGAGCAAATAAAAAGCCTATCAACAAGTAGTTTCTCCATTTCAGAGCTCAATACCGTTTGCCCGCCTTTCTTTTTTAGGTTTTCCCCTAGTTTAACGTACCGGAATAACACAGTAGGGGTACTCATTTTTGAAGTCCGTTGTTTGGTTGTCGGGTTGTTTTTAACCGGACAACTCAACTTAGAGGCTGGCAAAATAGAGCGCTCCTTAGGGAGTGATTGAATGTTGTACTGCTGTTCAGTTAAACATGAATAGGGCGATCCGAGCGGCTTTTGAGGAATATGAACTGATTACAAGATAAGAACATAAAATTTCAAAACTCAAATCGAGAAAACGCATTTAAAGTGTACGGTTTGAAACAGAATATCCCGGTCCCGGTCCTTAGTACGTGAGTTACGTAGCTGAAATGCCGAAAGTGTCGAGTAAGGCCAAGTTATTAAGAATTTTTCTTGACTACGCGGAGTGCAGGATATGGGAAAATGACAACGTTGGTGAGGTCCTAGATGAATGTCTTGACTTGTTTTTAATCACCACAAATGTACGTTACATGGACATGAAACTGTGCTGTGTATCTAAGTCCAATGACTGGATCGCTAATATTTTGCCCACGTATGATGAGATGCGGTTCAAGGCAACCTTACGGATCAGTAGACTTGACTTCAACTTAGTCTTATCCCTCATTGAGAATTCTCCATTTTTGAGATGCACTGGAAGAAGAGCTCCGATTACACCGTACGTTCAACTTGCTGTAACACTATTTAGGCTCGGTAATGATGGTTCGGGTGCTTCATACTACAATGTGAGTCACAAGTTTGGAATTGGTGATGGGGGCTTCATATACAACTATACCTGGCGTGTTATACATGTAAGTAATATCTGTTAGACTGGTAAGTTGGTACATAGAACCAACTTTATTTGTATCTATTGACATTTTCCAGAGCCTTTTGTCATTGAAAAATGAGTACATACAATGGCCCACGAGGGAAGAGCGGCGTGAAATAACAAATACTATGGAATACAAACTCCCAGGATGTGTCGGATACGTGGATGGCTCCCATGTACCTCTTTTCGAGGCCCCCTTAGAGGATCATGAGAGTTATTACAACAGGAAACAGCGCTACTCCATTCATGTGATTATTCAAATTTTGCCTAGTGTAAAGATTCTTCTCAGTCTATTCTCATATACTTGCTTTATGAATTGCAGATGCAGGCTATATGCGGTAACAGCCTGAAAATTAGGAATGTTGTAATTGGATACCCTGGCAGTGCCCACGACGCCCGAGTGTTTCAAAACAGCGAAGTTGGGGCCCATCCTGAGCAGTTTCTTTCCCCTGGAGAGTGGCTCGCTGGCGATTCGGCCTACAGACTAACGCAATGGCTGATTACTCCATTCAGAGCTAACTCAACTATCGGAAGTGCGCAGGACAGAAAGTACTTCAATAGATACTTCTCAAGTACGTAATGATTTTTAATAATTAGGGTCTCCCTAAAAAACAAGTCACCAACCGCTTCGTTTGAAATTATTTCCAGGCCACCGAGAAAAATCGAACACGTTTTTGGTATTCTTAAAAGTTTGTTTGGCAGCTAGGATAATGGACATAAGAGAGCCTGCTTGTGGGTTTTAGCTTGTTGCATCCTGTACAATATAATTATAAAGCCGAATCCTGAAGAATATGAAGATGATGAACAATCAGCAGACGAGAATGATTTACCAGGAAATGGGCTTTTCCAAGATAGTGCTGGTGGAAGAAAGAGGGGAACTGTAATGAACTGGATAACGCAGAGCAGGTTTGCTCACTGCTGAGGGTGACTGACTCGAGCTATGACTTAACCGATTTATTAATATTTACAAAATTGAAATACCAAGTAAATTAATTATCAAATAAAAAAACGTACATATACATTAATAATGAGAGCACAAAAATGAAGCAATTCCAGAAAATTTAACATTTAACTACTATCAACCCGCTTCAATCTCATTTCATCTAACAGGAACTGTTTTTCTATCCTCATTTTTTCCAGCTCGAACTCCCTATCTTCTTTGAGCTGACGAAGTCTGAGCTCGTCTTCCCATTTCCTTTCTTCTACGGCCACCTGCCTCTCCCATTTCCTCTCTTCAAACTCCAGACGTTTTTGCTCAATTTCGGACCGCATCTTTATTGCGCTGACAAGCGTTTGAGATGCGGCCTTTACGGGCGACTTCCGCAGTCTCACTCTTGAAGCTAACCTCTTGGAAGCTGGTCTCGTCGACGCCGCCGGTGATTCCGAGGTGTCGGCCGCGTTCCCACTCGTGCTCGGCAAAGTTCTCACCTCAGACTCGTCGAGTTCGAGAGCCGCGTCGTCCGAGAAGAGACCAGGGTCGGCGTCAGAGAGGTCGGCGACCGTGTCAACGATATATGGTGGGGCAATCTTCGCCTTGCTCCCCATAACCTCGTCAAAATCGTTGAAATGTGGGCATTTCTTAAGGATATACTCTTCGACAGTCGAAATCCCGTTGGCAGGGTCGTCTTCTAATATTCCTTCACCCGTTCTATTTCTCCAGTCCTTCATCTGCGTGTACGATGTCTTCATATTTTTCATGTGCTGTTGAAGTTTGTCCAGAGGCAGTTTGGACATAGCCTCGTCGGAGCACTCTGCCAAGAATTTCCTATAATACTCCGTACTCGTCGGTTTCTCAAAATCGATGCCTCGGTGGAACTCATCCTTCATGTATTGGAATATTAGATTGTTTTCCTCTCTGGTCCATGAGTGGCGTTCCCTCGTGAACTTTCTCTTCTTCTTCGAAGGCTCGGCCGCCGTAGGGTCCCTGCGACAATTTATAATGTTCAGCTCTTGTTAGTGGACGTGCATGTGTTGTTAAACGTGTAATAAGATAAGCGGTATACTTACAACCCCCCTCACCTAACCTCTCTCCACAATGATCCGATTAGGTGGCGGCTACACAGTAACTCGGAACTCATCTTTGAGACATGAATTTTTCCTAAGTTGTTCAAGGTTTATCTCTACTTTTCCGAATTAAATCCGATTTTTTCACTTCCGGATGGGCGTTTTGCTACTTTTGACGAACAATTCGGAAAGAACAAATTTTTAGAAATCTTGCGGGATGAAGCCATAGAAGAGGTTCCAAGAAAAATCAAATGTCCAATCCAATTGGACATTTGATTTTTCTTGGAACAACTTTTTTTCTGCCAGGATTAGCTGTTTTCGAACAAATTATCATTTTCTGTTGTTTCGACAGCATCCCAAAGTAAGCCAAACCGGGGATCCCGGTTCTATTGAAAAAATAAAAATAAATAAACACCCTCATTTATTCACACTAAATCCTGGTGAATTGACCTTCCATTGCACAGAAAACTTGAAATCTACTCGATCGCAGTACAAAACACGAACATAATGAAGAAACTGCGTCTCCTACTGTTGCAGTACAGCTTTCTTATTGCCTTAAGAGTTAAGCCCCCAACCACTTGGTATTATGGCTATACTGAGTGACTAGAGATAAAAAAAATAGGTCAGTAGCTTCATTATTCATGCAAACATGCACCACTCATACTTTACAGTACGTCGTAAGGTAGTATTTAGAAAATATTCACTCACCTTTAAGAAACAAAGTTGGAGTCTCACGACCCTAATAGACACTGTACACAGAACGAAGACGATCTCAAACTGAAACTGAACTACGTGACTCCAGGCTCAAGCATGAAGAAAGGGCTAGAGTAGTCAAAACCCCCTTTTCTGGGACACGTGGCAGCTCATGTTTTAGCAGACCGGTATACTACACACCCACATTTTTAAAGACCCATATACATACTTCTGTTTCACACACATAGCATTACTTTGAAGGTCACGGTTCGACTAAAACAACCCCTGGACTGGTATTTCAACAGCACTGCATTGCTTAAGGTAGGTTTACACGCTACGATATATCGTTGCGATTTGCCGACGGCGAGATCGGCCTCTTTATTGCACCGATAAATTGATGAGTCGAGTACTGTTCACACGCAGCGATAAATTGAAACGATTTCGCGGCTATTGGGCGATTTCGCCTCCGTCGTCGCCAGTTCATAAAGTCGAAACCATGGAGGCCGTGCTGTTGTCTTTGCAAATCGGATGTTTGATGAAAAAAAGAGAAAAATCGCGCAAATCCAGGTCGAAGTGGAGCCGCGAGTGGTTGCTGAAGAGAGAATTCTCTCATGTGAAGCTCTTAAAAGAATTGATGAACGAGCCGAATGACTGGCGAAACTATTTGAGGATGGACGAGAGGACCTATCGAGAGTTGTTGGGCTTGGTTTCTCCATTTATTCAGAAAAATGATACGGTAATGAGAAAAGCGATATCCCCGCACGAAAGACTCTCAGCTACCTTACGATTTCTTGCCACCGGAAGAACGTTGAAGGACATGGAGTTTTCCACTGCCATTTCTAAACCAGCTCTCAGCTCAATAATACCAGAAACCTGTGAGGCTATCTACAAAGTATTACAACAATACATCCAAGTAAGTATCATTGTATTATTGATTTTTTTTAATGAATATAATTATTATTACTCATATAAAAATATGGAATAGTCTTCATTTTCCAACAAAAAAGGTAGGTTGTAACCAAACATTACTTTTACATAAAAAAATATCCTGCTACGCCGAGAAATGCGAAAAAAACAACATTTTTCCATGAGAAAAAAATCAGAGTCGATAGTATGCCCTACAGCCAAAAAAAAGTAACGAAAAATTGAAAAAGTAGAAAAAATGCAATTTAATACATAAATGAAGTGTAATTACAATATAAAGTGAATAGTCATGGAATATAAAACAGATGTTCTGCTACTCGAAATTTGAAAAATAGGTCGAAACATTAGGTCCGTTCCATTGTTTCGCGAGTGCTACACTTTTGAAGAAAATCATCTGGTTTCATTCAATTTTTCAGAATAAGTCAATGGAATCACATGGTTTTCTACACTGGTGTAGCACAAGCAAAACAATGGAACGGACCTATTAAGTTGTGGTCCTGGCTGGTCACGAGGTTGACGAGGATTACTTGTTTGCGCATTTAGCTGTCATACTACCATGAGAATCTTGGTTGAGAGTAAATATTGGAGAGCGTTGGGGCTGTTGAACGGAATTACTGGATGAACAAGGGTTGTGTTGTTGCGGGTTGAGCATGAGCATATGAGAATTTGAGGATTGATGGTCTGGCCTTCGCGACGTGTGGGGGTAGGATTGTTGGTGATAAAGTTGGGGGCTAAATTGCTGATTATAGTCAAATGAACAGTGTGGTTGACTGTCCATCACTTTGAAATTTTTGGTGAGGGTTTGAAGTTCCCCCTCAAAAATCACGTCATTTATGAGTTTTCTAGCGAATATGGCCTGGGTTCCTTTGAGGGAACGTAGCTTATGGGCTACATACTTTCCGTAGGCGTCGAATTCATCATCAGCACGAATACTTTTTAGCTGCTCTCCCGCGAGCTGTATCACCTCATCTGCCGGAGTAAACCCCTTTTTTTTCTTATTAGGCCTCGATACAATTGGTGATGGTGTCACGCTTCGTGATGTGCTTGATTCCCCATCAACAGGTGTTGGAAGAGCCACATCCACTTGTTCGGAATGGGGTAGATCCGTAGGTTCTGAATCCTCCTGTTTGAAATAAAAAGCAGGTGTCAGGAAACGTGACGAGGAAATAAATTTGTAGGAAATTAATAGTATTGAATTTAATACCTTTTTAATTCTTACGTATGTACATAAATTTTTTTTTTCTTAGGTACCTACCTATTCTATGTTTTTTTTTTAATTAAAAATTCGTAAAGTGAGAATAGTGCCAAGACATTTTGCATTTTTATACTTGTGCCAATATAAAATAATTGATTTTTTTTTTTCAGTTTCCTAAAACAGCCGATGAGTGGGTCAAAATTGCCTCAGATTTTGAAGAGAAATGACAATTTCCTCATTGCTTGGGAGCCATAGATGGCAAGCATGTCCGAATCGTTCCTCCAAAGGATAGTGGTTCCTATTACTTCAACTACAAAAAGACACACAGCATAGTCTTGATGGCTATAGCAAACGCTCACTGTGAATTTATACTTTGTGATGTAGGGACAAACGGTAGAATATCAGATGGAGGTGTGATTAATAACACTCTTTTCTACGAAAGACTAACAAACAAGCAACTAAATATTCCTGGACCCGAACCAGTTAGCTGTGATGTTGCCCTGGAATATGTTTTTGTGGGTGATGATGCCTTTGCATTCAGACCTCATCTTATTAAACCTTATGGTCGGGATTCTCTTAATAACGAGAGAAGAATATGTAACTATCGTATATCGAGGGCCAGGCGAGTAGTCGAGAACAGTTTTGGAATTTTAGCCTCGCGTTTTCGTATTTTTCACACTGCAATAAATTTACAAGTGGAATCTATCGAATCTGTTGTTCTTGCTTGCTGTGCTTTGCACAAATTATTGAGTAAAAAATCATCTACTTACTCCCCTCCTGAAATTTTCGACCAAGAAAATATTATCGATGGTACTAATCAACAAGGTGCTAGGCCTGATCCCGAATTGTTCCACAATCTCGAAAGACGTTCAGGAGGTCAAGTTTTACAAGAAGCGAAAACCGTTCGAGAAAAGTTCTGTGCGTACTTTAACGAGGAGGGGTCAGTTCCTTGGCAAGAAGCTTTTGCATTGAACGTTTGAAATTTAGAGTAAATTAGTTAAAAGCTTTAGTTTTATTTAAACTATGAGATGTTTAGAAACTGCGATGTTCTTCATTAACTTTTTGTCAGTAAATGTGCTTGTCTTTGTAATAAAAAACAAAAAGAATTTAAGTATAATTTAATATTGTAAAACAATTATAACGGTATTATTACACGAAATGAAATGTTTTACTTACTTCACTTTGTGTTTTCTGAACCGCATCACTCATTGTACTCCTACTAGGTCTTGCAGAGTCTTGGTCTCTCAAAAAATGAAGGAGGTCGAAGTACTACCACAAAGAAGGTTTATACAGATCATCAGCGCCGGTTCCGGATTTTTCAGATTTCAATACTTTTGCCAATTCCTTCTTGTAGACCGTTCTTAGCGAAGCTATTTTTTTAACAACAGTGTTTTTGTTTGCTGAAGGATCAAACTCCTGATATTTTTTAACGAGCTGATTGTAAGCCAGTTCTTTTTTATTCCTATCGGAATATTCTCTGCTCTTAATGAGCCACAGACATTTTAAACTACGATAAAGTTCAATAAATTCACTCAAAAACTCCCTAGGAGTCTGTTTTGGGGAAGAATCTTCCATAATTCACGATTAAAAAGATACGGATCCATCGCCAGAACACAGACTGAGCTTGGGATTGCACACCAACAAGTGGGGTCATCGTTTACACGTAACAACTTGTCGTTGCGATTCTCAGAAATTGATCCGGGTGCGGTCAACCCCGACAAATCGTTGCGATGCTACGTTTACACACAACGACAAATCGCAACAACCCGATCGCACCGACAAATTGCAACGACACATCGCAGCGTGTAAACCTACCTTTACGACGGTACAAATGTACAATTCTCTTTCTCTCCCATTCCCCTTTCATTTGGCTCACTCGCTGATTCTTACACTTTTATGTGTAGGTAGGTACCTCTATTTATAACTGAAATAATAAAATTGAGCAACGATTTCTTGATGGAACTTAATGAAGATTAATTTTTATGAGTTTCGTGAATGTTATTAATATTAAGTAATTAAAGATTATTTGAGTACAAACATTCAAATTTTATTAATGGCCGACTAGTTTCGGAGTAGACTGCACTCCATTTTCGAGGCCGAAACAACTAAAAGGAGACATCACAACAATCAACAAGAATTCTCAACAATTATTAAAAATCTAGCTTAACGTTTACTCACATCTCTTTGACAAACGTCTCACGCAAAATTCCCAAAAATCCCGGCGACGGATGTACAAGGAAACTTGTTTCTGTACTAAATGATTTAAACCCTTTTATCTTTCAAGACAGAGAGCCACACCCCCTCAACCCACTCCCATATCTGCTTTTTCCACCACTTCTCTTATACATTGCCAAAACGTTCTTATACGGTTCTACTCCAACACTATCCAACTGAAAATTGACAGTTTTTTCCCCCAAATTTATATGTAATTTTTCCAAGACTTTTAATTTTCCGCAGTTGTTCTCCCGATCCAATATACTAACGTCTTTAAAATTAAAAATATGCCCCGTTTTATTATGATGTTCACTAAGCCCAGTATTATTTTTTCTATTTTTAGTATCACAAACGTGTTGAGCTATTCTATTTTTTAACTTTTTGGAAATGGAAATGGAGTGCAGTCTACTCCGAAACTAGTCGGCCATTAATAAAATTTGAATGTTTGTACTCAAATAATCTTTAATTACTTAATGAAGATTGTTTACTTCCACCCCTCGCAGCAAGCCCCTGTAGCCCTGATTGCGTGGACCTAGCGCACGTGAAGTTAGCGCACAAGGTAAATGCAGGTAAACGTCGTGGAGGTAGCGCACCGTACCTAGATATACCCTCGTCAAGCTTAGGGCGAAGCTAAGCCTCGTCAAGCTTAGAGCGAAGCTAAGCCTCGTCAAGCTTAGAGCGAAGCTAAGCCCTAAGAATTTTTTGTGTTCAGTTTCTCCGTTTCTATGGCCTTACCCATTTGTTCCGAATTTAGCGTAAAACAAATACAAGGTTTAACATTTTTCATGAATACCCCTATAGTCTAGTAAACGAATGCTTCTTGGAAAGGCATAGATTGAACCAGCTGGTAATTCTAAAGTTGTGATTGGGATTTGTTCGGAGGGGTCTGGAGATGGGGTACTCAAAAGTCCCCGCCTCTAGCCCTCGAGCTAGCAGCTGGACGTAGAAAAACGTGCATAATTTTTCACTTTATTACCTGTAGTTCGTAAGTTAAATGGTCCGAACGACAAAAATGGTTTTTAAAAAACTTCATTTTATTTTTCCGCACAAGTTATCTCTACGCGTTACACCAATCGACTAACTGTCTTTCTATTTTCCTAGACTATTTATTCTAGTACAAAATTGAAGATTCTGCATTTCGCAGGGATCTAGGGTTACATAGAAATACGGGATTATTGCTCTATAACTCCTCCCTCCTTAAGTTTGGCAGTTCCACATGTCAAAATATACTGGGTACACAAAATTTTGGGGGTGATTGAGCATGATTAGTTTCAGGCGAATTTACTTCAATTGTTTCGTTTACTTCAATGGGTTCATTTACTTTTCTTTTTAGACAATTGAAATTGAAGGGTTGGAATTTAAGAATTAGCAAAAGCGATATAATACAAAGGGACAGAATACAAAAGGAGTATAAGATTGGCACATGGTCAAAAGTAGAGTAATTTTCTTCTAATTCTTCAAAGGGTGTCATGAATACGTTTAATTTATGAACTTCATCAAAACTGAGGTTTAAAAATGTAGAATGCACTGGGAAGTTTTCAAGAGTGATTGGGAAAGTTTCATAATATTTATAAATCCAGATAAACAAGGAAAATAAGTCCTCTCCCGCTGTTGCTATATTTATTTATTGGACCGGTTTCGGCCAATCGGCCATTTTCAACACACCTAGTTTCAACAGAAATCAAAAATCCCCCCGTCAGAATTTGAATATAACACATAAGCAAGCTAAATAAGCAGGAGGGTCAACAACAGCAATGACCAACATTAACACTAACAGAACGAGATAATAACGGAACACAATAGATAACGTAAAACTATACATAATAGGTACAACCAACAACTCACCCGTTCGATGTATAAATCTAAACTGACTAGTCCCTTTGACTAGAATGAACAGGGTTGACCGGACCGGGCACTCCTTCCCCTCCCCAATCAGCGGAAGACACTCTCAAGCATGCACTCTGGCATCTAGAAATCACGCGGCATGCGGCTAGGTACGGTAGAGGATGCGTTAATCGTATCACCTCGTTTGATTTGCGACCATGCCAGAGTGCATGCTCTGAAGAAGTTATTCAGAGCCCTTTTTCTGCCCTCAATGCTCTATACACCCCTCAACACGGTTAGGTTTTCGGCTTGCTTCAGTAACCCGAGGGGAAAAAAGGTTCCGCTGGAATTTCTTAGTTGCCTGGGACCTTTACATGAGCAATTTTCGCTATGAGAACGCTTGTTTCCATGTCCCCGCGATCATTACAGTTCTCGGAACGGACAGACCGAATATCCTCATATACAGCTAACTTTGACGTAAAATGAGCCTTAAAACGGTTAAAGACACATTAGTTCAAGCTATTTTTCAAATTACCTGTGATAAGTTAACAATACTAGTTTATCAAATAGCCGTTTTCATCAAATTAACAGGACCATCCCATAAGAATACAGTTTTTATTGTTAGGGAATTTTCTCCTACTGCGTGTATATCGACACCTATCGGAGATAAGCGAGTATCATTTTTGTTTTTTGTAAAGAGAATTTCATGATGATTAACTTCTTTGCTATGCATCAATGTCGTAACGTCAACGGCGAGGACGCTACAACGCATTGTTCATAAAAAACAGTGAAGGGGTTCGAGAATAGTGTCACTTTTAACGCTATTATCTCTTAAGCGGTTGAAGCTACAAAAATCTTGTCGAAAACTAATTTTTGAGGAATTTTGTCAACTTTGTTTTGTCATCCCATAAGTTTTTGGGTGTGACCTAGAGTTTACGAACTACAGGTAATAAAGTGAAAAATTATGCACGTTTTGCTACGTCCAGCAGCTAGCTCGTGGGCTAGAGGCGGGGACTTATGAGTACACCATCTCCAGACCCCTCCGAACAAATCCCAATCACAACTTTGGAGTTACCAGCTGGTTCAATCTACTACCTTTCTTTTACTAGACTACTATTAAAATATGAAAAACATCCGATACAAGTGCCAGTAGGCGAAATGGAGTCAAGTGATAAACGACTTGAAGAGAAACTCGTAAAAGCAAGGGCAAGTCTCAAGAGGAAGGTACAGTTGCTAAGAGGAGGTAAAGAACTAGAAGAAAATGTCACCCGAGAAAAGTTGATTGCGTGGACCTAGCGCACGTGAAGTTAGCGCACAAGGTAAATGCAGGTAAACGTCGTGGAGGTAGCGCACCGTACCTGGATAAATACCCTCGTCAAGCTTAGGGCGAAGCTAAGCCTCTTAACTTTATAATTGAGGAAGGTTCTCCATATTCCTCTTTCAACCTACCTTCATCACTTCAAACTGTAGTATCATCTTCATAAAGGGGGGGGGGATGAAGTGGTAATTTCTCGACTCCCGTATACACTCATGAAACCACCCCTTTTCTACTACTCTGCAACTGCATTCACTTTCTCGCCTTCCTTCGTTTTAATACTCTGTAATAAGCATGTTTACAAATACATAAGTTGAACGAGGGCTTGAAATTTCAAGGTAAAAGTTCAAGCTGGTCTAAAGTCACTTTGGGGACCAAATTGGAAAAAAATAGATCTTTCTGCATATGCAGAGTTTCCAGGAGATTTAATTGGTCTTTATAGTCCCTCTATGTGTTTACTACGTTATGTGGAGTGTATACATTTTGATAGGCTGCAGAAATACCACGCAACAAAATCATAGAGCTTGTGAACGGGCCTTCAATACCAGAATTAATGCATTACTTTATGGTGGGGGAGTGTATGCCGCGTAGCCGATGAGGGGTGATCCAACGGGGGTGGACCATAGCCGAGGCCGATGGCCACATCAGTTCCTCTTAATTTCTTAATTTTTACTCTTCTTCATTTTTCTTAATTTCATGTTGTTTAAACCAAAACACAACAAAAAGTGGTCCTAATGGACTAACCCTTCAACGTGGAACCAAATAAACTACATTTCTGAAAAGAGCACTAAATCTAACAGTAGGAATTCCAGGAATAAAATGTAAAAGCAGCTGCCTTTAAATACTGCTAGTTACTTAAAAAATAAAAATAAAAAGTGAACTGAATTTCGTGTTTTTTCCAGTAACAAATTCTGCTGAATCTCCTGTGGGTCGGCTGTTGACAGATTAGTGTAAAAACACTTATCTAGTGTTATGATACTTTGCTTCATTTACTATTGAAGCTCTCCAATAATGAACAATTTGAGAATAAACAAATTAGGCATTTAGAGGCAAGAAAAGGACAGAGAAGACGGCGGATCTGACGTTGCGGAAAATGTTCGATTTGGCGGGATTTTAAATGTGACAACTTTTGATGTTGACAGGGGTTTCAAGCAGGTACGGTGCGCTACCCCCACGACTTCTACCTGGATTTACCGTGTGCGCTAACTTCACGTGCGCTAAGTCCACGACACCGTAGCCCTATGAGAACCCTTATTGTGGGCACTACAGGTACGATTATTTTACTTGTGGGATCATTGTACCTGTCGTTGAATATAATATTGGAGCATGTGATATTCTCATTAGCACTACCCACGTCCCCCCCCCCCACCCCAAGGACTCGTTCTTCTATTTCGGCAGGGTAACCCACCATCTGGACTTAGCAGGTTATCGTTTTTGCATTGTTCCATGCTGCTAAAAACGATCAATCCCCGGATTTCGAAGACTCCCGGTCGGCGTTTTTATCAAAAAAACCATCCCCACTACAAGATTTCACAGTACCCAGCACAGAGCAGTGTAGCTCAAATACTGCTAGTACGGCAATACGGCTACTTTGAAAGGGCGAAAAGCATGGAAACTGTCATTTGAGGAGTAATAGACGAGCGAAAACAACAGTCTGCTCGTGACAGCAGAACTGACTCTTCAAGGAGACTTAGCCGTATCGTCTAGTTTTAGCAGTTAAATTGCTTTTGCAGTATTTTTTCGCAGACCCTTTTTCTCAGTGTGAGATTTATGACCACCACGTATCAGCAGGGCAGGTATCTCGTTACCAAGCGCTGTTTTAAATGTTTTGGTGAAAAAACGTAGGAAACTGAAGGAATCCATCCATCCATTGGGTGTGGCACACTCTGTCCACTTCGTTCGCAACTGCTCGACTGCTCCGAAACTCTGCATTATGTTGAGTCCCTCAGTTTCGAGAAATGTCAAAGTTTTTGTCAAATCCCCATAACGAGAACAAATGAAGGCCAAGTGGCTTTTTAGATCCTGAGACCATAACGTCCTCATCAACGCAACAGCAGCCGATTCTTCACGTTCAAATGACTCAATTACTGACTGGATCTTATCATAATTTTCAGCATAATAACAAGCTGCTTCTAGCCAGGTTCCCCATCGAGTAATAACGGGGGTAGGTGGTACATGGTCAGGGTACATGGATTTTAATTTGACAACTCTGGCGGGAGCTTTTAGAAACACTTTCTTCCCACTTGCAATCAACAGATCCACATCTTGTAAGTACTCCTTATTTCCTCAGCCACTCGGTGCAGGCCATGGGCAAGGCACGTGATGTGGATAATCTTTGGATAAAACACGTTTATAGCCTTACCTGATTTTTTCATGTAGGGAGCTGCATCAGTGACAAATGCTAGAACGTTTTCGTGAAGTACCCCTGATGGCCACAAAAGTGACATACTGTCATTGAACAATCTAGCAATCGTTTGGCCGTTAGTTTGCTCAAGTTGCTTCACGGTTAATAAGAATTTCTTTCCTGGTTCATCTTTCGACAAAGTTCCAACTATCACGGATGCAATGTATCGCCCTTCAGCGTCAGTAGTCTCGTCTATGGAGACCCAAATGTAACTCGCACCAATCTCTCGCCGAATGTTTGATGCTTCCCCGTAGAAAAATGTTGAGTTGTCCGCGATCTCTTGTCAAATGCGACGTCTTTTTTTTTTTTTTTTTTTTTTTTTTTTTTTTTTTTTTTTTTTTTTTTTTTTACTTCATTGGTACGCTTTCTGAGTGGTCGTTGTCACAGAACAATTTCATTATAGGAAAGGATAGGTATATATTCCTATAATTTCATTATAGGAAGGTATATCTTCACGGTAGTGAAAATATAGCGCGTGAATTGATGAAGAGTTAGAACCTCCTTCCATGGACACCAACATATTTTCAACGTGGGAGCTTCTTAGAGCTTCCCGGACAACGGTCGGAAAGTCCTTTTTCCAGGTTGTATCTCCGTACACTTCCTCTCCTTCTTCTTTCCTTCGGGAAATAATACAACCTTGTTTGTAGTTTTTTTATTTTGGATGCATTTCGGGCACAAAACAGTAACCACTCTTCAGCACCGTGAACTGCTCAAACAACAACTGAGTTGTTAAAATAAAAAAACTGCAAACAAGATTGTATTAGTTCCCGAAGGAAAGAAGAAGGAGAGGAGGTGAAAGTCCTCAGTATCATTGGTGTTGATTATAACATAAAGAAAGAATCGAAAAAATGGCGTGTAAGAAAACCCGGGAAATTTTGTGGGAAAAGCTTAATTAGTGATAATTGTTCAATAATGTCCAAACCGCAGACTTTGGGTTGACGAGACGGGGTGGGGGGTTAATTCTTAAGCGGCTAACTCGCCTTTTCCATAAGTACGGTCAACTGGCAGGTACTTATCTTTTGTTGCTGTTCCAAGTCCCATTAGCGGATTTCCACACAGTGTCGATCGGTTCCTCGCCTAGGGATTTTCTCGAAAAAAGGTAATGAAAACAACGCCACTTCACAGTTTAAAAAAAAGGTCTTGTATATCTTTTTATAGTGCATCATCGAAGTTCTCTCGCTCATCTCTAACTCAATCCTCACACAGAGCGTAGAGCTCATCCCCCCTTATACACAAATCCTTTTCGAGAGCCAATCAAATTAAGCTAAGCATACAGAATATCAATCTTACCAACTAATGAACGAATTCAAATGTCTCTTATTTTCTTAATTTCAGAGCGAACACTGCCTCCTTACTCGCGCACTTTTCCACCGCCAACATACTCCCACCTAAGTTGGGCTACCAACTTACCAATTCTAAGTCATATTATAACACAAAAAACATGTAAAAATTGTTCTATATATTTAAAATCTACTATATGTTTAAAATCAAATATCGATGGCATCACATGATAAACTCGTATCTCAAAAAAATCAAATTTTTCAGGAAGGACAAAAAATGGTTTATTCCGTTGGAAGTTAAAACTTTTATAGCTTCAAATGACCATTTTTCTATTCCGATGGCCAGTCGCATGGGAAACCACTAAAAAAAGCAAATCAAGTCAACCACATTTATATCCTCCAGTTACGAGGTTATCATTTTTCATAACGTGGTGAGATACGAGGTTATCTCACCATTTCAGTAAGGCGAACCAATTTTCATAAAATGAACTTAATTGGAGAATAATAAATTCAGCGCTGATCCTTCCTGTTAGTTCAATGAAATTTAAATTGGATCCACAAGAAGAATAATCGATCAAGTAGTCATTTTTTGAGTAGGTGTCAGAAAAAATAGTATAATCACAAATGCACAGGAAATCACGAAGAACAAACCGTAACACAAGTCAAAGACAATTTTTATTTGTATATAAAATTGGGAGCTACAAATCGCTTGGCAGGCAATCATAAAAGTTGTGAGCATCTTTCGGGATAACTTCCTTAAGCTCTTGAAGGTCTTTGAATTTTGAAGCTTTAATTGGGACTCTCTGTGAGAAAAGAGGCGGCGGACAGATTTCGTTAGTAATCGCGGAGATCCGTTGCGGCAACGGTGAATATTCCTGGTTAAAATCAGTCTTTACAAGAATACTCCCATCAGGGGTGTACTGTATGCATTTTAGGTCCATTACAGTGGGATCCCCCTTTTTCGAACCTGGACGTAGGTTACGGACGAATTTCAATTTTCTGAATTCCAAAAAAAAGGAGAAATCCAAGTCAATCACTTCGTAGGGTTTAGGGTTACATCTCGCCCTCCTTGCAGCAGAAATGTAGCCTGAGGGAAGGTACACATTGCGGTTCCTGAACTCTCGCTCGATCGTCGCGTGAACGGAATCTACTTCCATTTGCGTGTGTCCTTTTGTCAAATACTTCTGGATGATACGAAAACCAGTTACTTTGCTGGCTAGGAGCATTGCATTTGCCATTATAACATTTCGATTTTGGTATGTACAGCCGTCACTAAACACGATGACAGTATTAACGTGCGATCTGTCTATGTTCGTAGTTATGAATTTAAAGAGAATGCTGGCAAATTCGTCCCCCGTTACACCTCCTTGAGTTTCGTCCCAAAAGTAACAGTGAGTGTCTTTCGTTTTTACATTGTAGATTGTGAAGTTATGAACCTTCAGTTTAGTTTTATAATACAAAGCCGACGCATTAACTTTAGGGCACAATAGTACCGCTTGAAGGTCCATTGTCAACACCACGGTGTCCTCCCCCGACGAGTCTTTGTCAGCCTGCTTTTCCGATCGAGCCCTTTCTTTCTGTTCAATGTGTGCGTTGTAAATTGACTCGTCCACATTTTTTTCTTTAAAACTGCAGCATAAGTCACACTGATCTTTCTTGGGTTGGAACAATGACAAATTCATATCATCAAACACAAATTTGAAAAGTGTGAGTGACGCAGGATTTTGTGGCATGGTTTGACTCACATATTCACGGTAGAGTTTTTCCTTACTTTGCCACAGGGGTTCTAGATATTTTTTGGAAGTATCTTTCCTGCAGTAATGAGATTCCAGTTTTGGCAGGGCATTAAAGAAAGTAATGACACTATTTTTTAGTTCTGCTTCTCCACTGTTTCGTCGAACTTTGATTCGCGAAGAACAAGACGTGCTACTGGGTCGCTCTTCTTTTGAAGAGTCTTTCGTCCAATTGGCCACACTCCACTCACCGACGTTTAATGTATTTAAAAACATAGTTTTGCAGACTCGAAGCCTTCCGAGAGCTGAAGAAGGCGTCAGAAAGTAATTGAGGGAACCGTTTCGACGGAATTCGTTGGTTTCGTTCTTGTTTTCAGTCGTCCTATGAGCCACTTGACATCTTTCTACATTAGCTTTCACAAATACTCTCTTACTCTCCCATGATAACTGCCAGAAGCTGTTGAACAATTTTACGCGTTCCTCATCACTGATGGCGTAACATTTAAATTTAATGTTATTTCTGGGAGGCTTGTCGGTTTTTTTTGTCGGACGCTTTTCCCCACATGAACACCGATGCTTCATCATCCTTGGAGGTTTGGATTCAGTGAATTTAGAAGTTCCTTGCTTTCTTCCCAGGTAAGCTTGGCCTGTCATTCTGAGAGTCTTTCTGTGGTTTTGTTGCCACGATTTGACATCAGCCCTCTTGCAACGTTTCCTTTTTCTGACGGCGGCGTCATCCATGGTTTCCTCTTCATTGACCCTTTTTGCCTGACCGGCTTCGTCGCGTTGTTCAAGCTCGTCATATTCATCCTGGGATTCGTCAGTAGAGTCGACCTGTTCGAGATCAACGAAGTAGTCTGGATCGTCCTCACGTTCTTCTATGGAAACATTGTCGAATTCGCCGTCAGGTTGGAGAAAAGAAGGGCAAATCTCTTGTCTTGAAATATCTGGGATAGAGTCAACACTCGCTCCGTGGCTTGTTTGATTCTCTGTGCTTAACGCAATTGCCTCTTTTTGGCTCCAATCGTCGATGATTTCAAGTATTTGAGGAATTATGTATTCATCGATGTCAGTTTTGAAATTGTCCAGTTCTGATAAGACTAGAACAATCTCGGAAGGTTTAGGAATGGTTATTCCTCCACCACTATTATTGCCCTTATCTATTTCGATTTGATCGGGTATGACTGAGGCAATGTTAGCAGACTCGTCCCCAATTACCTTAAAGTCTTCATTCAGCAGCATCATAGCTTCATCTGGATCATTGATAGCAGGATGACGAATGGTTGTACATACGTCATGCATTCGACAGAGCCAGACCGACCATCTTTCGCGCTCGACTTGAAATCATTCCTGAAAAACGAGTCATCGGTTTAACAGTAAGATAATCATCTCAGATTTAAGTAAATTCTAGGGGACCAGTATTAAAACAATAATGCCTAAAAAATATACGAGGTTGTCATAGAAAGCTGAGAGGTGAGATTATCCTATCTCATTCGAGCTGTTCATAACTTATTCTCTTAAATGACATTCAATCAATTGTTCTAGTGATTAATCAATAGTCAAAAAAGTACTTACTTTTCAAGTGACGAATTGAAATAAGCGCTAGACAGAGGTACCATTCACAGTCGCAGTCGGTGGGAAGAGTGATAACCTCGGTTCTTTGAATCAACCAAGATACGAGGTTTTCATAGACGGAGTGATAACCTCGTATCTTCCAAACGCCCAAGATACGAGGTTATCACAGTCGGTGAAGACAACGATCAAAACCGAGGTTATCATTGAGGCCTTTACAGAGCAGAAAAAATCATTTTCCGCCAGAATTCAAGTCACAGAGTGATGAGATACGAGGTTTTCATGCGGAAAGTACAATAAAAAAAAAATGACCAAAAATTGAGATACGAGGTTATCATGTGATGCCATCGATATATAGAATTGGAAGTAAACAAAATAAAAGTATTTTTATTCATACATCAAAACAGAAAAACTTATAGGTCCAATTTTTCCGGAGGTCGCACAATTCTGCCTCCGCGCGTGCGCACATCTTGGATCGCTCCCAAAGGTTCTTCGTTGGAATCTGCTGGTTCTTCATCGTCCAGCCAGAACACGTTCTCCTCTTCCTCGTCCAGATTTTCGTCGAGACTATCGTCCGTGATCACGTCCCATAGGGATCTAATTTACGTGGACGGTCTATCCTAGCATCTATTAGACGTCAAAGTCCGGTCTATGTATACGTCTAATAGACACCTATTCAAGGTCTATTTTATGTATTGAAGACGTTAATTTTAGGGCTAATGGAAGTCCATTCAAGGTCAGTTTTACGTCTCAATTACGACTCTTTCGGCATCTCTTATCGAGGTATCGGTTATTGATGTTGATTAATGGATCAGGATACAAAAGAAGGAAAACACAAAAAAGGAAAATTGACATTTTGAAATTACTACCGAATTTCTTCATCACAAAACTAACTCGCTCGTTGCGTCGTGTACCGGTCTTATTTTGGTTGTCCCCTCCTTCTTCACCTCCGGGCTGTGGGGAAGAAAATATCCTTTTCTTAGTTCTTGTAAAGGATCCACTTTTTCAATAATCCCTTCTTCTTTCCTACCTTTAAAAACGTCTTCATAAGCGGTGATGAGCCCGTTGTTCTTTAGTCTCTCCCACACCCTTCTTGTCCGTTCACACGCCGCGCCGCCTTATAGTTGTCTAAGGGGGGCCGTCTTTCCAAGGAAGACTCACGGTGTACCTTACTGTTTCGTTGTCAACAATACTCGTGTCCTTGAAAAATTGGGAAATCTCTAGCGCCTTTTCTTTCGCTGTCTGTTTTTCACCACTTTCTTTTATTCCCAGCAATTCGAGCTCCCACAGCCTGGAAACATCGTCCCCTCCTTCACCAAACAAACTCGTTACATTGTCCATTGCGGGGGTTTCTTCTGCGCGAATCTTTCCAAGTTTGTCCAATCCAGTAGAGTTTGCGTAGCCGCAAGTCCATTTTTCAATGATTTCGTTTTCGGGGTAATTAATACCGCTAGATGTTTCGCTCCTATTAGAAGTTCAATCGGCCCTGGTCTGTCTTGCGCGTCAACCCCCTCCACACGAATCTCATCAGTAAGCACGTCTTCTTTATCGACGGCATCCAGGTCGTTACACCCCAGGTCGAGGGGATTTCTAGAGTAATGAGGAAGTTTCACATTTTCACAAAAAAAATAATTTCGATAGATAAAAGAGAGGATGGGTGGATCAATCCTTCCATGTAAATAAATAAATATTTTTTTAATTAACAAAATTGGCGTACTTGAAATCCCGCCAAATCGAACATTT
>CM075943.1:2648352-2683063 GCA_038030265.1 Corythucha ciliata | reverse complement strand
TTACGATTTCTTGCCACCGGTAGAACGTTGAAGGACATGGAGTTTTCCACTGCCATTTCTAAACCAGCTCTCAGCTCAATAATACCAGAAACCTGTGAGGCTATCTACAAAGTATTACAACAATACATCCAAGTAAGTATCATTTTATTATTGATTTTTTTTAATGAATATAATTATTATTACTCATATAAAAATATGGAATAGTCTTCATTTTCCAACAAAAAAGGTAGGTTGTAACCAAACATTACTTTTACATAAAAAAATATCCTGCTACGCCGAGAAATGCGAAAAAAACAACATTTTTCCATGAGAAAAAAATCAGAGTCGATAGTATGCCCTACACCCAAAAAAAAGTAACGAAAAATTGAAAAAGTAGAAAAAATGCAATTTAATACATAAATGAAGTGTAATTACAATATAAAGTGAATAGTCATGGAATATAAAACAGATGTTCTGCTACTCGAAATTTGAAAAATAGGTCGAAACATTAGGTCCGTTCCATTGTTTCGCGAGTGCTACACTTTTGAAGAAAATCATCTGGTTTCATTCAATTTTTCAGAATAAGTCAATGGAATCACATGGTTTTCTACACTGGTGTAGCACAAGCAAAACAATGGAACGGACCTATTAAGTTGTGGTCCTGGCTGGTCACGAGGTTGACGAGGATTACTTGTTTGCGCATTTAGCTGTCATACTACCATGAGAATCTTGGTTGAGAGTAAATATTGGAGAGCGTTGGGGCTGTTGAACGGAATTACTGGATGAACAAGGGTTGTGTTGTTGCGGGTTGAGCATGAGCATATGAGAATTTGAGGATTGATGGTCTGGCCTTCGCGACGTGTGGGGGTAGGATTGTTGGTGATAAAGTTGGGGGCTAAATTGCTGATTATAGTCAAATGAACGGTGTGGTTGACTGTCCATCACTTTGAAATTTTTGGTGAGGGTTTGAAGTTCCCCCTCAAAAATCACGTCATTTATGAGTTTTCTAGCGAATATGGCCTGGGTTCCTTTGAGGGAACGTAGCTTATGGGCTACATACTTTCCGTAGGCGTCGAATTCATCATCAGCACGAATACTTTTTAGCTGCTCTCCCGCGAGCTGTATCACCTCATCTGCCGGAGTAAACCCCTTTTTTTTCTTATTAGGCCTCGATACAATTGGTGATGGTGTCACGCTTCGTGATGTGCTTGATTCCCCATCAACAGGTGTTGGAAGAGCCACATCCACTTGTTCGGAATGGGGTAGATCCGTAGGTTCTGAATCCTCCTGTTTGAAATAAAAAGCAGGTGTCAGGAAACGTGACGAGGAAATAAATTTGTAGGAAATTAATAGCATTGAATTTAATACCTTTTTAATTCTTACGTATGTACATAATTTTTTTTTTCTTAGGTACCTACCTATTCTATGTTTTTTTTTTTAATTAAAAATTCGTAAAGTGAGAATAGTGCCAAGACATTTTGCATTTTTATACTTGTGCCAATATAAAATAATTGATTTTTTTTTTTCAGTTTCCTAAAACAGCCGATGAGTGGGTCAAAATTGCCTCAGATTTTGAAGAGAAATGGCAATTTCCTCATTGCTTGGGAGCCATAGATGGCAAGCATGTCCGAATCGTTCCTTCAAAGGATAGTGGTTCCTATTACTTCAACTACAAAAAGACACACAGCATAGTCTTGATGGCTATAGCAAACGCTCACTGTGAATTTATACTTTGTGATGTAGGGACAATCGGTAGAATATCAGATGGAGGTGTGATTAATAACACTCTTTTCTACGAAAGACTAACAAACAAGCAACTAAATATTCCTGGACCCGAACCAGTTAGCTGTGATCTTGCCCTGGAATATGTTTTTGTGGGTGATGATGCCTTTGCATTAAGACCTGATCTTATTAAACCTTATGGTCGGGATTCTCTTAATAACGAGAGAAGAATATGTAACTATCGTATATCGAGGGCCAGGCGAGTAGTCGAGAACAGTTTTGGAATTTTAGCTTCGCGTTTTCGTATTTTTCACACTGCAATAAATTTACAAGTGGAATCTATCGAATCTGTAGTTCTTGCTTGCTGTGCTTTGCACAACTTATTGAGTAAAAAATCATCTACTTACTCCCCTCCTGAAATTTTTGACCAAGAAAATATTATCGATGGTACTAATCAACAAGGTGCTAGGCCTGATCCCGAATTGTTCCACAATCTCGAAAGACGTTAAGGAGGTCAAGTTTTACAAGAAGAGAAAACCGTTCGAGAAATGTTCTGTGCGTACTTTAACGAGGAGGGGTCAGTTCCTTGGCAAGAAGCTTTTGCATTGAACGTTTGAAATTTAGAGTAAATTAGTTAAAAGCTTTAGTTTTATTTAAACTATGAGATGTTTAGAGACTCTGCGATGTTCTTCATTAACTTTTTGTCAGTAAATGTACTTGTCTTTGTAATAAAAAACAAAAAGAATTTAAGTATAATTTAATATTGTAAAACAATTATAACGGTATTATTACACGAAATGAAATGTTTTACTTACTTCACTTTGTGTTTCTGAACCGCATCACTCATTGTACTCCTACTAGGTCTTGCAGAGTCTTGGTCTCTCAAAAAATGAAGGAGGTCGAAGTACTACCACAAAGAAGGTTTATACAGATCATCAGCGCCGGTTCCGGATTTTTCAGATTTCAATACTTTTGCCAATTCCTTCTTGTAGACCGTTCTTAGCGAAGCTATTTTTTTAACAACAGTGTTTTTGTTTGCTGAAGGATCAAACTCCTGATATTTTTTAACGAGCTGATTGTAAGCCAGTTCTTTTTTATTCCTATCGGAATATTCTCTGCTCTTAATGAGCCACAGACATTTTAAACTACGATAAAGTTCAATAAATTCACTCAAAAACTCCCTAGGAGTCTGTTTTGGGGAAGAATCTTCCATAATTCACGATTAAAAAGATACGGATCCATCGCCAGAACACAGACTGAGCTTGGGATTGCACACCAACAAGTGGGGTCATCGTTTACACGTAACAACTTGTCGTTGCGATTCTCAGAAATTGATCCGGGTGCGGTCAACCCCGACAAATCGTTGCGATGCTACGTTTACACACAACGACAAATCGCAACAACCCGATCGCACCGACAAATTGCAACGACACATCGCAGCGTGTAAACCTACCTTTACGACGGTACAAATGTACAATTCTCTTTCTCTCCCATTCCCCTTTCATTTGGCTCGCTCGCTGATTCTTACACTTTTATGTGTAGGTAGGTACCTCTATTTATAACTGAAATAATAAAATTGAGCAACGATTTCTTGATGGAACTTAATGAAGATTGTTTACTTCCACCCCTCGCAGCAAGCCCCTGTAGCCCTGATTGCGTGGACCTAGCGCACGTGAAGTTAGCGCACAAGGTAAATGCAGGTAAACGTCGTGGAGGTAGCGCACCGTACCTAGATATACCCTCGTCAAGCTTAGGGCGAAGCTAAGCCTCGTCAAGCTTAGAGCGAAGCTAAGCCCTAAGAATTTTTTGTGTTCAGTTTCTCCGTTTCTATGGCCTTACCCATTTGTTCCGAATTTAGCGTAAAACAAATACAAGGTTTAACATTTTTCATGAATACCCCTATAGTCTAGTAAACGAATGCTTCTTGGAAAGGCATAGATTGAACCAGCTGGTAATTCTAAAGTTGTGATTGGGATTTGTTCGGAGGGGTCTGGAGATGGTGTACTCAAAAGTCCCCGCCTCTAGCCCACGAGCTAGCAGCTGGACGTAGAAAAACGTGCATAATTTTTCACTTTATTACCTGTAGTTCGTAAGTTAAATGGTCCGAACGACAAAAATGGTTTTTAAAAAACTTCATTTTATTTTTCCGCACAAGTTATCTCTACGCGTTACACCAATCGACTAACTGTCTTTCTATTTTCCTAGACTATTTATTCTAGTACAAAATTGAAGATTCTGCATTTCGCAGGGATCTAGGGTTACATAGAAATACGGGATTATTGCTCTATAACTCCTCCCTCCTTAAGTTTGGCAGTTCCACATGTCAAAATATACTGGGTACACAAAATTTTGGGGGTGATTGAGCATGATTAGTTTCAGGCGAATTTACTTCAATTGTTTCGTTTACTTCAATGGGTTCATTTACTTTTCTTTTTAGACAATTGAAATTGAAGGGTTGGAATTTAAGAATTAGCAAAAGCGATATAATACAAAGGGACAGAATACAAAAGGAGTATAAGATTGGCACATGGTCAAAAGTAGAGTAATTTTCTTCTAATTCTTCAAGGGGTGTCATGAATACGTTTAATTTATGAACTTCATCAAAACTGAGGTTTAAAAATGTAGAATGCACTGGGAAGTTTTCAAGAGTGATTGGGAAAGTTTCATAATATTTATAAATCCAGATAAACAAGGAAAATAAGTCCTCTTCCGCTGTTGCTATATTTATTTATTGGACCGGTTTCGGCCAATCGGCCATTTTCAACACACCTAGTTTCAACAGAAATCAAAAATCCCCCCGTCAGAATTTGAATATAACACATAAGCAAGCTAAATAAGCAGGAGGGTCAACAACAGCAATGACCAACATTAACACTAACAGAACGAGATAATAACGGAACACAATAGATAACGTAAAACTATACATAATAGGTACAACCAACAACTCACCCGATCGATGTATAAATCTAAACTGACTAGTCCCTTTGACTAGAATGAACAGGGTTGACCGGACCGGGCACTCCTTCCCCTCCCCAATCAGCGGAAGACACTCTCAAGCATGCACTCTGGCATCTAGAAATCACGCGGCATGCGGCTAGGTACGGTAGAGGATGCGTTAATCGTATCACCTCGTTTGATTTGCGACCATGCCAGAGTGCATGCTCTGAAGAAGTTATTCAGAGCCCTTTTTCTGCCCTCAATGCTCTATACACCCCTCAACACGGTTAGGTTTTCGGCTTGCTTCAGTAACCCGAGGGGAAAAAAGGTTCCGCTGGAATTTCTTAGTTGCCTGGGACCTTTACATGAGCAATTTTCGCTATGAGAACGCTTGTTTCCATGTCCCCGCGATCATTACAGTTCTCGGAACGGACAGACCGAATATCCTCATATACAGCTAACTTTGACGTAAAATGAGCCTTAAAACGGTTAAAGACACATTAGTTCAAGCTATTTTTCAAATTACCTGTGATAAGTTAACAATACTAGTTTATCAAATAGCCGTTTTCATCAAATTAACAGGACCATCCCATAAGAATACAGTTTTTATTGTTAGGGAATTTTCTCCTACTGCGTGTATATCGACACCTATCGGAGATAAGCGAGTATCATTTTTGTTTTTTGTAAAGAGAATTTCATGATGATTAACTTCTTTGCTATGCATCAATGTCGTAACGTCAACGGCGAGGACGCTACAACGCATTGTTCATAAAAAACAGTGAAGGGGTTCGAGAATAGTGTCACTTTTAACGCTATTATCTCTTAAGCGGTTGAAGCTACAAAAATCTTGTCGAAAACTAATTTTTGAGGAATTTTGTCAACTTTGTTTTGTCATCCCATAAGTTTTTGGGTGTGACCTAGAGTTTACGAACTACAGGTAATAAAGTGAAAAATTATGCACGTTTTGCTACGTCCAGCAGCTAGCTCGTGGGCTAGAGGCGGGGACTTATGAGTACACCATCTCCAGACCCCTCCGAACAAATCCCAATCACAACTTTGGAGTTACCAGCTGGTTCAATCTACTACCTTTCTTTTACTAGACTACTATTAAAATATGAAAAACATCCGATACAAGTGCCAGTAGGCGAAATGGAGTCAAGTGATAAACGACTTGAAGAGAAACTCGTAAAAGCAAGGGCAAGTCTCAAGAGGAAGGTACAGTTGCTAAGAGGAGGTAAAGAACTAGAAGAAAATGTCACCCGAGAAAAGTTGATTGCGTGGACCTAGCGCACGTGAAGTTAGCGCACAAGGTAAATGCAGGTAAACGTCGTGGAGGTAGCGCACCGTACCTGGATAAATACCCTCGTCAAGCTTAGGGCGAAGCTAAGCCTCTTAACTTTATAATTGAGGAAGGTTCTCCATATTCCTCTTTCAACCTACCTTCATCACTTCAAACTGTAGTATCATCTTCATAAAGGGGGGGGGGATGAAGTGGTAATTTCTCGACTCCCGTATACACTCATGAAACCACCCCTTTTCTACTACTCTGCAACTGCATTCACTTTCTCGCCTTCCTTCGTTTTAATACTCTGTAATAAGCATGTTTACAAATACATAAGTTGAACGAGGGCTTGAAATTTCAAGGTAAAAGTTCAAGCTGGTCTAAAGTCACTTTGGGGACCAATTTGGAAAAAAATAGATCTTTCTGCATATGCAGAGTTTCCAGGAGATTTAATTGGTCTTTATAGTCCCTCTATGTGTTTACTACGTTATGTGGAGTGTATACATTTTGATAGGCTGCAGAAATACCACGCAACAAAATCATAGAGCTTGTGAACGGGCCTTCAATACCAGAATTAATGCATTACTTTATGGTGGGGGAGTGTATGCCGCGTAGCCGATGAGGGGTGATCCAACGGGGGGGGGGGGTGGACCATAGCCGAGGCCGATGGCCACATCAGTTCCTCTTAATTTCTTAATTTTTACTCTTCTTCATTTTTCTTAATTTCATGTTGTTTAAACCAAAACACAACAAAAAGTGGTCCTAATGGACTAACCCTTCAACCTGGAACCAAATAAACTACATTTCTGAAAAGAGCACTAAATCTAACAGTAGGAATTCCAGGAATAAAATGTAAAAGCAGCTGCCTTTAAATACTGCTAGTTACTTAAAAAATAAAAATAAAAAGTGAACTGAATTTCGTGTTTTTTCCAGTAACAAATTCTGCTGAATCTCCTGTGGGTCGGCTGTTGACAGATTAGTGTAAAAACACTTATCTAGTGTTATGATACTTTGCTTCATTTACTATTGAAGCTCTCCAATAATGAACAATTTGAGAATAAACAAATTAGGCATTTAGAGGCAAGAAAAGGACAGAGAAGACGGCGGATCTGACGTTGCGGAAAATGTTCGATTTGGCGGGATTTTAAATGTGACAACTTTTGATGTTGACAGGGGTTTCAAGCAGGTACGGTGCGCTACCCCCACGACTTCTACCTGGATTTACCGTGTGCGCTAACTTCCACAACACCGTAGCCCTATGAGAACCCTTATTGTGGGCACTACAGGTACGATTATTTTACTTGTGGGATCATTGTACCTGTCGTTGAATATAATATTGGAGCATGTGATATTCTCATTAGCACTACCCACGTCCCCCCCCCCCACCCCAAGGACTCGTTCTTCTATTTCGGCAGGGTAACCCACCATCTGGACTTAGCAGGTTATCGTTTTTGCATTGTTCCATGCTGCTAAAAACGATCAATCCCCGGATTTCGAAGACTCCCGGTCGGCGTTTTTATCAAAAAAACCATCCCCACTACAAGATTTCACAGTACCCAGCACAGAGCAGTGTAGCTCAAATACTGCTAGTACGGCAATACGGCTACTTTGAAAGGGCGAAAAGCATGGAAACTGTCATTTGAGGAGTAATAGACGAGCGAAAACAACAGTCTGCTCGTGACAGCAGAACTGACTCTTCAAGGAGACTTAGCCGTATCGTCTAGTTTTAGCAGTTAAATTGCGTTTGCAGTATTTTTTCGCAGACCCTTTTTCTCAGTGTGAGATTTATGACCACCACGTATCAGCAGGGCAGGTATCTCGTTACCAAGCGCTGTTTTAAATGTTTTGGTGAAAAAACGTAGGAAACTGAAGGAATCCATCCATCCATTGGGTGTGGCACACTCTGTCCACTTCGTTCGCAAATGCTCGACTGCTCCGAAACTCTGCATTATGTTGAGTCCCTCAGTTTCGAGAAATGTCAAAGTTTTTGTCAAATCCCCATAACGAGAACAAATGAAGGCCAAGTGGCTTTTTAGATCCTGAGACCATAACGTCCTCATCAACGCAACAGCAGCCGATTCTTCACGTTCAAATGACTCAATTACTGACTGGATCTTATCATAATTTTCAGCATAATAACAAGCTGCTTCTAGCCAGGTTCCCCAACGAGTAATAACGGGGGTAGGTGGTACATGGTCAGGGTACATGGATTTTAATTTGACAACTCTGGCGGGAGCTTTTAGAAACACTTTCTTCCCACTTGCAATCAACAGATCCACATCTTTGTAAGTACTCCTTATTTCCTCAGCCACTCGGTGCAGGCCATGGGCAAGGCACGTGATGTGGATAATATTTGGATAAAACACGTTTATAGCCTTACCTGATTTTTTCATGTAGGGAGCTGCATCAGTGACAAATGCTAGAACGTTTTCGTGAAGTACCCCTGATGGCCACAAAAGTGACATACTGTCATTGATCAATCTAGCAATCGTTTGGCTGTTAGTTTGCTCAAGTTGCTTCACGGTTAATAAGAATTTCTCTCCTGGTTCATCTTTCGACAAAGTTCCAACTATCACGGATGCAATGTATCGCCCTTCAGCGTCAGTAGTCTCGTCTATGGAGACCCAAATGTAACTCGCACCAATCTCTCGCCGAATGTTTTCTATTACGCCGTCATATACCTGAGAGTAGTAGGTTTTCCGAAGTGTTGACTCATCTGGGCAGGAATGAGAGGTGTAACATTCAATGAAGTTCTTGAACTCGGGATTGTTCACTTTTTTCACAGGAATATTGACTGCTAACAGGAACCGGCTAAGGTCGAATAGAAACTGGTTACGGTTTCCTTGGGATGAGCTGGCAGCAAATGATATCAACTGCTGCTTCTTTGCATTAGTATTCTCACATGCAGCAGCTCCTTTTTGATGCTTCCCCGTAGAAAAATGTTGAGTTGTCCGCGATCTCTTGTCAAATGCGACGTCTTTTTTTTTTTTTTTTACTTCATTGGTACCCTTTCTGAGTGGTCGTTGTCACAGAACAATTTCATTATAGGAAAGGATAGGTATATATTCCTATAATTTCATTATAGGAAGGTATATCTTCACGGTAGTGAAAATATAGCGCGTGAATTGATGAAGAGTTAGAACCTCCTTCCATGGACACCAACATATTTTCAACGTGGGAGCTTCTTAGAGCTTCCCGGACAACGGTCGGAAAGTCCTTTTTCCAGGTTGTATCTCCGTACACTTCCTCTCCTTCTTCTTTCCTTCGGGAAATAATACAACCTTGTTTGTAGTTTTTTTATTTTGGATGCATTTCGGGCACAAAACAGTAACCACTCTTCAGCACCGTGAACTGCTCAAACAACAACTGAGTTGTTAAAATAAAAAAACTGCAAACAAGATTGTATTAGTTCCCGAAGGAAAGAAGAAGGAGAGGAGGTGAAAGTCCTCAGTATCATTGGTGTTGATTATAACATAAAGAAAGAATCGAAAAAATGGCGTGTAAGAAAACCCGGGAAATTTTGTGGGAAAAGCTTAATTAGTGATAATTGTTCAATAATGTCCAAACCGCAGACTTTGGGTTAACGAGACGGGGTGGGGGGTTAATTCTTAAGCGGCTAACTCGCCTTTTCCATAAGTACGGTCAACTGGCAGGTACTTATCTTTTGTTGCTGTTCCAAGTCCCATTAGCGGATTTCCACACAGTGTCGATCGGTTCCTCGCCTAGGGATTTTCTCGAAAAAAGGTAATGAAAACAACGCCACTTCACAGTTTAAAAAAAAGGTCTTGTATATCTTTTTATAGTGCATCATCGAAGGTCTCTCGCTCATCTCTAACTCAATCCTCACACAGAGCGTAGAGCTCATCCCCCCTTATACACAAATCCTTTTCGAGAGCCAATCAAATTAAGCTAAGCATACAGAATATCAATCTTACCAACTAATGAACGAATTCAAATGTCTCTTATTTTCTTAATTTCAGAGCGAACACTGCCTCCTTACTCGCGCACTTTTCCACCGCCAACATACTCCCACCTAAGTTGGGCTACCAACTTACCAATTCTAAGTCATATTATAACACAAAAAACATGTAAAAATTGTTCTTTATATTTAAAATCTACTATATCTACTATATGTTTAAAATCAAATATATAGAATTGGAAGTAAACAAAATAAAAGTATTTTTATTCATACATCAAAACAGAAAAACTTATAGGTCCAATTTTTCCGGAGGTCGCACAATTCTGCCTCCGCGCGTGCGCACATCTTGGATCGCTCCCAAAGGTTCTTCGTTGGAATCTGCTGGTTCTTCATCGTCCAGCCAGAACACGTTCTCCTCTTCCTCGTCCAGATTTTCGTCGAGACTATCGTCCGTGATCACGTCCCATAGGGATCTAATTTACGTGTATGGACGGTCTATCCTAGCATCTATTAGACGTCAAAGTCCGGTCTATGTATACGTCTAATAGACACCTATTCAAGGTCTATTTTATGTATTGAAGACGTTAATTTTAGGGCTAATGGAAGTCCATTCAAGGTCAGTTTTACGTCTCAATTACGACTCTTTCGGCATCTCTTATCGAGGTATCGGTTATTGATGTTGATTAATGGATCAGGATACAAAAGAAGGAAAACACAAAAAAGGAAAATTGACATTTTGAAATTACTACCGAATTTCTTCATCACAAAACAAACTCGCTCGTTGCGTCGTATACCGGTCTTATTTTGGTTGTCCCCTCCTTCTTCACCTCCGGGCTGTGGGGAAGAAAATATCCTTTTCTTAGTTCTTGTAAAGGATCCACTTTTTCAATAATCCCTTCTTCTTTCCTACCTTTAAAAACGTCTTCATAAGCGGTGATGAGCCCGTTGTTCTTTAGTCTCTCCCACACCCTTCTTGTCCGTTCACACGCCGCGCCGCCTTATAGTTGTCTAAGGGGGGCCGTCTTTCCAAGGAAGACTCACGGTGTACCTTACTGTTTCGTTGTCAACAATACTCGTGTCCTTGAAAAATTGGGAAATCTCTAGCGCCTTTTCTTTCGCTGTCTGTTTTTCACCACTTTCTTTTATTCCCAGCAATTCGAGCTCCCACAGCCTGGAAACATCGTCCCCTCCTTCACCAAACAAACTCGTTACATTGTCCATTGCGGGGGTTTCTTCTGCGCGAATCTTCCCAAGTTTGTCCAACCCAGTAGAGTTTGCGTAGCCGCAAGTCCATTTTTCAATGATTTCGTTTTCGGGGTAATTAATACCGTTAGATGTTTCGCTCCTATTAGAAGTTCAATCGGCCCTGGTCTGTCTTGCGCGTCAACCCCCTCCACACGAATCTCATCAGTAAGCATGTCTTCTTTATCGACGGCATCCAGGTCGTTACACAACTCTTCCATTTCGACTACTTCAAAATTACAAGCAAACGTCTGCGCGATATTCATTGCGTGTACTCTAAAAATGCTGTGTTCGCTGGATTCTTTTCGAATGGGTTGAAGCCCCAACCAGGGCTGCCAGGTGTGGGGATTTTTCCCCAATGTGGGGATTTTGGTACACCTTTGGGGAAATGGGGAATCAGTCGTTGAAGAGGGGATTTCTAGAGTAATGAGGAAGTTTCACATTTTCACAAAAAAATAATTTCGATAGATAAAAGAGAGGATGGGTGGATCAATCCTTCCATGTAAATAAATAAATATTTTTTTAATTAACAAAATTGGCGTACTTGAAATCCCGCCAAATCGAACATTTTCCAAAACGCTGCCTTGTCGGTCGCTCGCGCGGTCCTTTTCTTGCCTCTAAATTGATCATTTGTTAATCATTCATTCGTTTCTAATTCGAGAGAATTTTTAGTTGTTTGTTGACTCGATGATCGACGTGGATTCGATGGGAGTGTGGATGCACAACATTATCCTTTGCGTGTAATGAATGAGTGAGGAATCTCAGATGCTGAAACAAGTTTTGTTTTATTTAAAAAGATTATTTTATTGAGCACTCAAAAACTTGTTAAAAAATGATGTTGTGCATCCACTTACAGTAAGGAAGCTTGATTTCAGCAACTGGACAAACGCGATTTCCTTTTCGAGAAATGGACTTTTTTTTTTGTCCAGATGTCGTAATTTTTTGAAATAACGGCATGCGGAGCCACTTCGTGAAATGGACATCCATTTCATGAAGTGGATAATTTCGCCAAGTGGATGCGACATATACAAAGTTTGAATAAAAAAGTATATATTTTACAAGAAACTTTATACCATAACTAAAGAGTAAAAATTATTTTTAAAAACTTAAAGAAAACTACTTTTTAAAATGAAGGTGGATCCTTATCATGGATGAAGGTCGATACTTCCTACGGGACCTACCGTTTGCAACACACCAAAGTAACTAAGTTAGTAAAACACTAATCATAATTATAAAGCTACAGAATACGGTAACAATAGAGTGTACCTTAGTCTGACAGAGAGTCGCGTTCTGGCAAGGCCAACTGCCGAATATTATCCTCCTTCCTTTTTTTGTTGTTCAGGCGGCCTTGGCTGTCTTCAAGCCACCTGGCAACTGCATTTTTTATTTCTTCACTGCTGAAGGCGGGGGTATTTAAATGGTCTTTCTGGTACTTTTTGACTGCCATTGGAAGAAATTCAAATTTTGATTAAGACTAGTCAAAAGTGAAGGAAGAAATGATGTATTAGAGAACATTTATGAGAATAGAAAAAAATGAGAGCTAGATCATGAGCATGTACAATAGGCTCTGCCGCGTAGAATAGAAATCTGGCGCGTTCGTCAGCGAACAGGATTATCTTCATATTGTTGACCGACTCTCGACACCCATTGGCACCATGCGTCGCCATCAAATTAACCTGCAAACGTATACAATATCAACATCACTAGACGTGGCACTAACGGCCGTGTTCACACACAAAAAAACTATCATCAAGCCGTGTCATCAAATTTATTTTTTTAGGGGTGAGCAGACGACAGAAGATGATTATCCGAAATCAGTTCTTCAAATTCAAAATCAGTGATACCAAAATACAGCTAGCTGATACTTTACTGATCAGTTTTCATTCAAATGTGATTTGATGTGAGTGTAGGTCTTTGATTTGAAATAAGAAGCTACTTACTGCGCTGTAAAAATTTTCGTCACTTTTAACGAATGTCTCCCTCCTCATTCGAAGATAGTGGCAATGTGGGGAAATCAGTCGAGGGGGGCCTCAGCAAAGGAGGGGCGAACACCGGGTGGTGGGGTATTTTTTCTGCCTATGTTGTTTGCAGGATTTTTCCTGAGTAAGCTTCTATTTTTTGTTTTGTTTTTTTTTGTGTGTTTACTACGTACCATTATTCTTTTAGAATGCTGCTTTACTTCTAAGGACTTGACTGGACCGTGTTACAAATAAGCTGAACTTCTAGTTTCGCAATTTGCAGAACTGTACTTCCATTCAAGCAATTATTTTAATATGGAGCTTCATATCGAAAAAAAAAAATCCCAAATCTTTCGTATTACAACTTATTTTTATTTTCACATAAAATTCGTAATTAATAATTAAAATAAACGTAACCTTAACAAACTGTACGTCGAATTTGGTATTAATTATAAAAACATCATTATCTTTTTCTGGATAAATGGTGAAATCATAATCTAAAATATTTGTTATCAACATTCCTAACTGTATTTGCCCGTTGTAGACATGGTTTCGTTTTAACTGAAAACTGTACCATTGAACTCGAGGTATTCCAGAGTTGGAATAATATCGTTCAAATTGTAACTTTTTCCAACTAGGGGACACTTAACCTCTAAAAGTCGAAGACTATTGTCTACGATACATTCAACAACCCCATCGGGGCTGTACTCCAGCCAAGGTTCCAGAGGATTGCAGAGCAATCCATAATTCCATACTTAAACACACCGTTGCCAGTTTTTGTTTTGTACGCGGCAACAATATTGGCCTCGTTCTTTCGGCCATAATTAGTGGCATAGTTGCCAGGAAATTTGAATTTATTATTTTGGACAATTTTGTCACCCAATCAACAGTCCTTGACCCACTACCATATGTAAATAAGCTATATGCATTACTATGTGTTACCCTTACTTGGCGTTGCTTTAGCCTCTCAGTTGACTGCTGGGTGTTCGCAAAGCAATGTCAACAGCTTCGGCAGGAGTTATGCTGACGAATTTGTCGAAGAAGTTTATCTCCTTCTGAGAACACGCACGAAGGGTGAAGTACAGTTCGTCTTGCAGTTCTAAGAACAGAGCGTTCTTCGAATTAACTTATTTGGCGAAAATTGTGTGAGCGTATAGTCCAGCTTGCTTGTAACTCCCTTCTTCATGAAGAGCTAAAGCTGAGTTTGGGCAGCCTATAAACAAAAAATAATTACTACGACATCGTACGCCAGAAACATATAATTTTCCTATTTCCACGTTTGAATAGTGGAATTGATGCTCACAGCTTAATATCTTCTGTCTCTACTTCTTCTTCCTGTTCGCTGAGACTGGGCATGTTACAGTCTTTATACGGATTACGAGGATTTTTGAAATGGCAGAAGGTGTCCACAGGATTAGCCTCATACATTTCTTTCGAGCTTTTTTAAGACTCCCCCAGGTTTGTCTTAAGTCCGTGCAAGACATTATTTTGACGTCTTCAAGAGAAATTGTACATTGTCGGAGAAAATGAGAAAAAAAAACATAGTACACCACACTTTCGTTTCATCTAATGGGTTTAAAAAGTATAGTCTTACCAATTCAGTAGGAGCAGAGCAGTTACGTGTTTACATTTCCCTCTCCCAGCCTTGCAGGTACATGAGCAGATGTCGATAACGCCACTGTTGATGTCTGCAGTGATTTCATGGGGGGGGGGGGCATCTAAGTTGGAAGTCTGGAGACACAGAGCGAAAAACTTAATTGTTTCTTCATCCTCGTGGACAATCCCGCACTCCAGCAAGTGCTTAGCAGGAAGGACTGCAGACCCTTCAACGAACGTTGCTCGTCTCCGATGTAATTCATAATTTCAGCGAGGTCAACAATGTCTGATACCACATCCATCTGAAAAAAATAGGATTTTTATAACTTATGGCAATGAAACTCTTTCCGAAACAGAATGCCACCAAAGTTTTAGCAACTGTTAGCAAATGCTACACGACCCGAGAGTCGAGATTCACTTGCGGGACCCAACTAACGCCGCCGGGGAATGACACAGTGCGGGAACGAGTGGTATTATGAACCGTCGGCCGTCGGAACGATCTCACATTGAGTGGGGTGAGTTTCAAGCCTGTCTAGCGGTATCCAAGGAGAATTCCCGCAAGGAAATTGGTGTTACAGTGAGAAAAGGTTATGTTAATGCCGGTAAAGTGAGACCTATACAACGTAGCAACTTGAAAGGTAAGTTAATTGGAATAAATTTATCATGTAACGCATCTAAATACACCTGAATGTCGTTGATTTTGCATACTTGATTTCGGTTGGAGCACAGATTTCAATATATTTTTCATTTTTATTACGAGTCTATTAAAAAAGTGGCATTTTCAGAAAGTCCAGACCCCGGTTTAGAGGGGACAAAACTAACGTTTATTAATGTTTTCTAAAATTAAACGATTTTCCCTCAAGGATCTTGTTTACTTGGTCTTTTAGAAAATGTCGTATTGACCCAAGCGTAAGTTTGTGCTCGTTAAACCTGATTGTTAGTCGGTTTGACTCGCTAGTACGCATCCTCAGCCAACTACAGAATCAGGGATTTATAGTTTGAAGTCATTGAAGGGAATTGTGAATCCAATTGAACTTTTTTGTCGGCCGATTCACTTTATCAATGACAAATAGGCGGTGCGCTGGGCCCCTTCCTAAAATTCAGTAATTACACGGTTTTATATACATTTCTTCATCTGATTCAGGTTTTGAATAACTAGGAGTGTCGACAATTTTGGGCTTTTCACTTCATTATGGTAAACTATAATATGTGAAGTGGTCTAGCACGACTAAACTTGTGTTTTCTTTTTATGTGATTAATCCTTATATAACAAGTAGAATCAAAAATAATAACAAATTTAGCGTTGAAAATAAAAACATGAATACCCCTAATATTTTAGTTTCTCCGCGTGCGGCCTAAATATCTTTCTTGATTCTCTAATGGTGGATCTCACCATCACCAACTTGGCTTAAGGTTCCGCTCAACTAAGCCGAACCTTGTTTTTAAAAAATTCAATGCATTTTTTCCCGTAAGTCCGACTTAACTTTAAGCCGAGGTGGTGAAATCCACCATAATAGTTCCGTAGATGTTTGGAAATGATTTACTAATGCATGGAATGATACATTAATCCGTATTTACTTTACTGTCTTCCACCAATAAATAATTTCCTGATTTCACAATCACCGCAATATTTCAGAATATAAATAGTATGCGGATGGTGTTTATAATAATATGCTTTTGATGGCATTTGCTTAGGCTATTCCATCAAGAAAAATTCAAAAGAGGGTGTCGAATCAACAAAAAATAATTCTTGTTGATTTCCTGATGGAAAATCCTCAGGTGGCTTCCGGTAAAATAACCCCACTTTTACTTGCCATCACATTAAAAAACAATGGGAAGAAGTCATTACCATCATGGAGAGCTGCCCGGATGGACCCCGCGGCAAAAGTGTCACCGATTGGCGAAAGACAAGTTTTTCCTATTTTACTAATGACTTTTACAAAATGACTAAGTTTAATGGTCATGCAAATTCAAGGCAAATTTTTGCAGCATGCTAGTTTCACAAAATTGAGACGCGAAATGGCTCCGGATGTGTATTGCCGTATCAGGTCCTCAAGGAATGCCTGCTTCTTCCGGGTTCGAGGGTTAACGTTTTGGATGGTGGAGTTAGCTTTTATGTGGGTCTCCATTTGTATCTCCTTCAAGACATCTACGACCCTGAAAATGTTCGGATGAGGACCAGGAAACTCCCGATTGAATTTGCTATGAAAGGCTTCACAGCAATTTGTAGTGAGGGTTGGAGACGGTGAACACTCAGCCCATATTTCGGGAGGGAATCGGCTGTCAGGAAGTAGATAATTGTCTAAAACGTAGTCGAAGACGTTGTCTAATCGGGAATGAGTAGGTTTGAAGGTCATAAGGTCGTCGGTGAAGCAGTCCAGTACCTCGGAAGGCTGCAGAAACGGAAGACCAAACAAATGTTTGAGTGCTCTGCCACATTCTGAGTCTTTATCAATGAAATCAGACGCCAAACCCTCTTTTTGAATCCTTCTCCACCAACTCTGGCCTAAATGGAATCTACAGCCTTTCAAATTTGCATCCGGCCATACGGCTCGTACTGCGCAGTGAATGCCTTCTTCAAAATCAGCGTGAACGACTTGTGGGTTCAAGTAAGCAGTCAGAGCGTGAAATGCTTTCTCGTACGTGGAGGAACATTTGTTTGGCAGAAAACAGTAGACGAGGGGAAGATAGTGCCCGTTGCGGAGGATGTGTACAGAGAACATTTGATAAAAGAATTTAGGACAGCATTTGAATGTCCCGTCCACGTAAACGGAAGAACTGTCCCTCAACAGGCTCAAGTTGAAGTCACACGTCATAATAACAATATTCCTCTCTTTGTCGTTGAGGAACAATAACTGTTCACCTTTGAGAGTCGTCGTATCGTACATGTCTAATGCAACCTGAGCTTCCTCAATACATTTTGGTAGTTTTGGCAAACACTTGGAACGCGAGTATTGAACACTTTTACGAATTACCTTCAAGTCGTGGGACGTCAACAATGTCAAATCACTTGCATCTAGTTCACCTCGAATAAGTTTCGCTGGCCTCTCATGCACGCTTTCCATAGCTTTACGCTTCAACGAATTACTTATTGCCTTCCGCCTTAACACACTGTCCTCTAAATGCTCATGATTGTGCTGTAAATGCTGGTCAAACATTTCACCTAACGAATTACGCTTAAAGTAGGACTTACAGCCTCGGGTGGTGCACTTCCACCTATCCACGTTGTCAGCCAGCTTTTTGTGAAATGAAAATGTAAATTTTTCAACCACCAACACTTCCTTACTCATCCGACTCAACATGCTGTTGCTGCTGCTTTCTTCCATTTGTACGGCGCGTGACACTACACTTACGACAATAGATATGATACTGATTATTCGAGGATCCAATGAGGTGAACAATCGCTCGGCGTGTTGTTTAGACAGCACGGGAGCCGAGTGGGGTTTCACGGTGAACACAGTTTCAGACATGGTCCGATATGAAGAGGGCCGTTAAAGAAAAGGCAGCCAGAATCCGTGCTGCCCAAAATAAAACAGGGGCTGGACCGTCCGGAGAGGAGCTCAGCCCTTTAGACGAAAAAATATTAGCTATCATTGGCGAAATAATGGTCGAAGGTCACGGAGCCCCCGAAATTGGAGTCCCTTCGACGTCGGTAGGTTGTTGAGCGTGTCATTTTAAATGTGGGGCTTACGTAATATTTTACATTACATAACTCAAAGAACACCATACACGGAGAAAAATATTTCGTTAAACTAACCAAAAAGAAGGTATAGTCAACCCGAAAATTAGGTTAAAAAAGTGACAGCCTAACTGGCAGGTAAATTTAACCATACATATAAAGTAAAGTGACTTGAGTAGATTCTACTATACGTTTGAGTACATTTTACTGCCACAATGGATAGTGAGAACAACCTAAAGATAGTAAACCTTTTACCAAAGTCAGCTCGTACAATCAACCCTACAGTATGGTAGAAATAACTGACTCATTTTAGTCTGACTACAGACGTATGGTTAGGACAACTCCACTTTGTAGTTGAAACTACCATTTCTTGTTGGGTTCAAATAAATTTCCTGTGGATAGCTTTTACCAAAGCTCAAGGTTAAATTAACCATCCAGTTGAGGTGCAATCAACCGGACAAGAAGGGCAATTACTACAAATTATGGTAACACGTCAAGTTGTTCTTACCTTGCTATCTTGCTGCACTATGGTAAAATTAAGTATGAAAATAAAGTAAGAACTACCAATTTCACAGTACGTAAAACAAGCAAAAATTGTATTCTACAACACTTTTGGTTTTCATTACCTTGCAGTTTTTCCCCAAAATGTTGTTATTACCTCCATCTTTGGCAGATACTACTACTTAATAAAGTATCTTTGACCCTTATTTCAGTTTTATGGATAATTAGGTGAAGTCAAATCATTACAGCCAAAGGGGTGTGAGGTGGAATTAATTAAATGAAAAGCATGCTTACGGAATGTGTCCCACAGGATCCCTGATCACACGTTTCTTAAGGGTGTGCTCTAAACCCGATGTTTGGTCATTTTTCCCGCGTGTGGTCAGACCAAATGCCTTTCATTTAATTAAGGGTCTCTCTCGCGCCAAATTCTGGCAATACTTATTTTTGACTTCCCCTGTCTGTCCACAATACTGAAATTAGAAGTCATGGGCACTTGATTGAGTATGAGGATTTGCCAATAATAGAGCTTATGCAATAAAAACATTTTTGGCTGGAACTGCAAAGTGAAATGACCAAAGTATAGCCGAATTTATTATTTCTGTTCATTCCTCTTACTTTCATGGTTAGAAAAATGGACCGAAATACCTCTCCTACCCCACTCTATTCACAGAGGTAATAGTTCTTATTTCATTTTTATACTTATTGAATTTACCTTTCAGCCCAGCAATATAACAAGATTTCTGTGTGATGTGATCAGGGCGTCCGATGAACATAATTATTCCGGAAGGGATTTGGTTTTATTTAATTAATTCCGTCTCAGGCAATTTTTGGTTTTTTGCTCGTACAGTTAGTTTCTTGTAGGCGCATATACTCAAATTCATAGCCATATCATTAAAACTCCCTAAATATCTGTAAAAATAATATCTGTAAAAAGACATGGTTTAAAAAAAGAAAAAATATGTAGAAGAAATAACAGTATATATTTTTCCACAAAATAACTTTTTACAACTACAATGGTTCCCTCACTGTTACATAATATTTGCTATTGTACATAATTGTGATATTGTTGGTGATATAACTAATCATATTGTGGTAATAGCAATAAATTACATCATCAGTGTACTCGATTTCATATGCATGCAAATGATCAAAGAAACCAAAATTCTGAAGACGTTGACACTGAAAATGATTTTATCCACTTCGGTTATAAATATTTGTGTTATAATACCGAACTGCACCTGCTCCCCTTCAATTATATTTAAAGTCAGTACGTTTCCCTTAGAATACTTTGTGCCTTTAACTTCTACCCAAGAAACACAGCTTAGATGACACCCATCAGCTGCTTCAGCAGGCAGTAAGCTATAGACACTATTTTCCACACTCACGTCAACTTTACTCTTTTTTCCTGCTTTAATTGGTTTTATCAGGGGGTTTTGAGTGTTTCCCTCTGCGACGACAACAAATCTTTTAACACCGCCCCTAGTTGATAAGGGCTGCTACACACGCCGAACACCACTCGCGCGTGTCTATATTCTACCGTCTCCCCATCTTCATTGAACCATACGAATCGTAAAAAATCCCTGTCGGCCTCTTTCACACTAATCTGAAGAAAGTCTTGTTTTATATCGGCGACTATTCCAATGGGGTGAATACGGAAACGTAGCAATAAATCCGGCATTAGCTCGATAAGGTTCCCCCCAACCTCCAAGCAATCGTTTAACGACCGGTCGCACTCTGGTAGTCCCCTCCTTCTTCACTACCGGTCGATGAGGGAGAAAATATACTTTTTTCAGCTCTCGTAAAGGGTCAACCTCTTCAATAATCCCCTCCTTTTTCCAACTGTCAAATACTTCTTCATAAGCGGTGATTAGACCATTATTTCTCAATCTTGCCCACATCCTCCTCGTCCTTTCATTCGCCGCCTGATAATTGTCCAATGGGGGGCCATATTTCCAAGGGAGACTCACTGTATATCTCCCCGTCTCGTTGTCAACTGTACTTGTATTCTTGAAGAACTGGAAAATTTCCTTCGCCTTTTCTTGTTCGGTCAATTTTTCCCCGCTTTCTTTTATCCCTAATAAATCAAGTTGCCATAAACGCGAGTTATCGTCTTTTACTTCTCCACAAAATAAGCTTGTAATTTCCGTCGGGGTAAGGGGAAGGGATAAATCTTGGCGAACTTTCCCAAAAATGGTCCATCCTAGCATCGTTCTAGTCGCCACCAAACCGTTCTTCAATGCCTTGTTTTGACTCGTAACAAAGGGGTCCCATTATGTCAGCACCAATCAATAAGTCAACAGGTCCCGGCCGATCCTGAGGGATTATTCCTTCTTCTATCACCTCCTCAAAAAACACCTCCCGCCCATCCAACACGTCTAGGTTGCTGCAGATGTCTTCAATGCCGACTGCTTCGAAATTACATGCAAACGTTTGCCCCAAAAGAGCTTCCAATCCGAGTTCTCTAGCAATGCATCTTTTAATGTATGCTCTTTGAGATCCCGAATCAAGCAGGGCACGAACTGGTACAAATCCCTGCTGTCCTTGTAGCAAAACTACCATCGTTTGTAAATATACTTTTCCGTTGCTCACTAGGCTAGATAAACTCACCTCGTGACCTAGGGTTAGTGGAGGGGAGGGGGCCGGGGCAGACAAATTTGTCATGGCTAAACCCGCATTGCACGCACCTGACTTTAACGTGACATTTTTTAGCCAAGTGTCCAAATGTAGTGCATCTAAAGCATCTTCCTTTTTTTATCAATGTGTTTTTTCTTTCTTCTAAGGAAGCTCGTTTTCCTTTCTCACAATTCTCGATCGTATGTGGGCCGTCACAAAAATAACATTTAAGGGGTCTCGTCGTAGACACTAATCCAGCTGCGGTAGCTCTTCCCCCCGTCGCTCCCCACAATGAGTCCGTTGAAGTGCTGGCTCTGCTAACTTCTCTTTCTCGGTCTTTTTTTTGTCGATTCAAAACGAGCGTGATTTGCTCTTCGTTTTCAACTTCACTTTTTAAGAAGTTTAATAAATCTTTTAATGTTTCTTTTGCTGAGGGGTGCCCCCCTTCAGCACCCAATGAGTCATTCGTTTTTCGTCGAAATAGTCGAATTAATTCTTCTGTTTAAACGGAAACGGGTCACCTATATATGGACTATGGAGTGTACAGTATTCAAGAAGCGGTTGTCGAGATAGTGGGTCATTACGATACAATTTTACAGGCAATGTCACGAAAAATCTCTTCAAAAACATGTGATCTTAACGAAAGTTAATCACGGAACAGGTGTTTTCAATGAAATTGTGCGCGATATTGTAAGAAAAATCGTTGACATCATTAAAAACGCCTGTTCAGTGATTAATTTTCATTAGGATCACATGATTTTGAAGAGACTGCTCGCGATATTGCATGGAAAATGGTTTCATGTGAATGGGGCTTTAGGGTCCCTGGATCCCTCTTGCGGCATTTTCTTCCCGACCGTTCGGAATAAGGCCCCAGTCGCAAGGGCGCACGAAAGCCCTCGCTCATCGTTGTCGGCGCCACCTCGTGAGACCCCCTGGAGCTAAAAGGCTTCTCTTCCATCCAAAACTCCTCTTTAGAACTTCAGTGGGGGCAGAAAACTGCGTTTTTCCCCCGGAGTTTTAAACGGATTTTTGCCTATCACTCGAATACTGCGCGTTCCACGAAAACGTCTTCTGAGTCACACGTTGAAGAGCGTTACATTTCCTTCGAAATTCACTGGACAAACTCATTCCTCATAGGTACCGAGCAATGGCCCTCGCAGACAGTTTTGTGACCTACGAGGTGTCAGCCAACCGGTGACGCCGGTGGAATCGTGAACATAAAGGAAGTGTCTGAAAGCATTGCGGGGCTAATAAAACAGCTTACATATTTTCCTAGTGGCAAAAGAGTGAGAGAATCGTCCGTTCCATTTTTCAGATTGGGTGGTTTCCCCGGTGTCGTCGGCTGCAATTATTGTGCACATATACTCCGCTTAAAATCTCCGTAGGTGACGGGAGTCTGGATGAGTCTCAAAGTAGTTGTGTTTTGCGGCCCAAGGATGGAATTTGTGGACGTTGTCACCCGTTGGCTACATTCGAATTTTCCAAAATAGAACCGTAGCCGTTGCTCGATTACGCATCTCCAGCAGGGCATTCCCTTGTGCGACAAAGGCCGCTTTCCGCACAAACTTTGCGGTTCTCTTTGGTCTTGAACTTGTCCACACTCATCAATAAATTAGAATTACGCAATGTTAATAGGCTGCCATTTCATACAATTTTGATAACTAATGGGCTTTTGAAGGCGTAAATAGCGAGAGCTTTTACATGATAAAGCGTACAGTCACCATTAAAAGCATATTTTCATTGTTTATTTGCTTTAAGGCCCCTTTAGCTAAAGGAACTGCCGAAGAACTCTAAAGGAACGTTTCTGAATACGATTTTTAAAGGAATCGCTAAAGGAACCTTAACTAAAGGAGCTCCTAAGGGGACGTAAAGGTTGGTTTCTGAATACGGCCCTATATCTCCACTGGAGCGTAGGTAAAATGCGGATAAGTTAATCCGTTGAGCTCGCTGGAGGTTGGTTTCGCATAGGTGAAATGCGGACAATTCTGTACTAGTAAAATGCGGACAGAAAATGTTTCAGAAAAGGTGGACAAGGATGTATAATGTTCAGATGTATTTATGCACAAGGTAAATTTCCCTGACGTCAGAATAATTGAAATAGATCAACTTAATGTAGGAAGGTTTAAGGCACTCATTATCTTGACCAGCTCCACACTCGTGATTCTGCCGTTTGTAAAATCATCGATTCCAGTTGTCATGATGTGGACGCGGCGTCGAGTGGCTTTGTTCGGTCGGCGTACAGGTTGGTGTGTCGATCTCATACGCATGTACGTTTCTATTTGAATTTTCTGAAGCCCAGAGACGAATTGAAACACGTTGGGGTGGACGGTAGAAATGAAGTCTTGTAAGTGGCTGTGGAAGCTTTCGAGAGCGTTGGTCGTATGTTGAAGAGAGGGAGTAATTTCTACCCAAACAGTTGCTGGGAAAAGAGCGTAGTCCTCGATATAGGTATCTACTAAGAAGTTGGCAAATTTCGTTAATTTGTTCGAATGAGGAATAAACGCCATGAGTTCCACGAAGCAGTTTAGCACTTCAGAAGGCTCCAAAAAAGGAAGTCCGAAGATCAATCTAATCCAGTTACCTATATCACTATTCGGGTCTTTGTAATCAGACGCAAGCCCGAGTTTCTGTACTTTCCAAAACCATGCCTGTCGAAGGTGGAACCTACATCCAACGACTCTACTATGCGGCCATCCTACCTGAACAGATGACATCAAAGCCTGTTCGAAATCTGTTGTTACTATAGTAGGGCTGCACGACAAGCCAAGGTCTGCACATTTTTGAGAAACCTTTTGGAACACGTGCACGTAAGAAACGACGTTTTTATTGGGAAGAAGAGTAAATACGAGTGGAACATAGTGCCCATTTTTAAGTGCAAGGATTGTTAGCATCTGATAAAAATGCTTCATGCAGTACTTGAAAGTTCCATCGACGTAAAGTTTTTCACTCGCACATGAAAATTTTAGATTGTTTTCACAAGAAAATATGACTATTTCCAGCTCTCTATTTACATGCAGTAAGAATAACTCGTTGTCTGAGGTCTTGGGAGCCATTTCGCACAGAACATGCAAGGTTTCAGTCTTGCTGTGGGGGAGTGGCGGAAAAGATTTCCGTCGGCGGTTCCGGATATTTTGGGTAATCAGGGTTTTATCATTTCTGTATACCCTACGAAATTCTTGGGGGACATCATCAAGTGCTGCATGAAAAATCTTAGACGGCCTATTACTCACGTCCTCCATAGCTTTGCGTTTAGCAGCACTGCTCACCACTTGTCTATTTATTTTGGCGGGATCCTCTTCGTGGCAGTGAATCGAAACTTCTTCCAAGATATGTGTAGAATTTCCATATGTATACAGTTTTGCGTTGCATTTTTTGTAAGTACATGCCCAATACCAACGCCCATCACTGAGTTCTTTTTTTTTGCGGTACCTATTCACTCCCTTCACGATCACTGGGTTGCCTTTTTGGCTACAAGAAAGAAACGCACTCATCGCGAGATCGATCACTTTGAAACTAACACGAACATTACGTAATGCCATCATTGATTGTAGTGGATAGGAACTACAACAAAGTACCAAGACTGTCAGATTCAGTCAGGTTGTTTGAACAAGTGTGGGAAACTGACAGGACAGACTCGTCCGCATTTTAACGTACATGTTTCAAAAACACCGTCCGCTTTTTAATGTTTACTTCCAGGGATTAACAACTTACGTCCGCAATTTACTGACTCCCCTCCACTGATCGCGGTTTCAAGTTCACCCGCCGTTTTCCGGAAACTTTCCCTTTTCAAACGTCTGTCCCTTCTTAACTTTTCCATAATTTTTTTTTGAATTTTCAAGGTCCTGATTCACGGTCGCCATTAAATGTTAAATCTTTTATTCTTTTACGCGAATGATATCAAAAAGTTAATTATTTCGCTGCAGGAAAATTGTCTTTAATAAATTTAGTACGCGGACCCTAATAATTTAGAAAACTCTTGTTCCAATCAATCCAGTGGCGGTTTTTCAGCTGAGGCAAGGTAGGCATCGCCTCAGGAAGAAAAACAACAGAAATCAAGGGTTAAATTAATTTGAAAAATATCCTTTTTTGGTTTTAAAAATGAAAAAAAGTCATTATGTACGGTCACAAAAATTAAGTTTGCCTCGGATGTCCTCTAGCGGCTAAATGGACACTTATATTAGTTGAATTGGTCCGCTTCATTGACGGTAGAGGTGCAGATCCAAAGATCCCCCCTGAGAAACCGATGGGCGAGGAAAAATGTTAACCGTTGCCTAAGGTGCCTAGATGGGGAACGAGTAGAGGAAAAGATAAAGGGGCCAGGGGGTGCCCTCTGCCTCGTCTAAAGCGCGTGCGTTCGTTAGGCGACAGCTAACAAGTAGAAAATAAACGTTATGATCGCATGGTGAAGACTAGAATTTATACATATATTTACATTGATATAATGAATAAATCTGTCGCCGGCATTTTAATTAGTAAATTAATTAAACTGATATTATCCGGACGACGATGGAAGGGCATAGCCCAACACGATTCGAGTTTCGAGAAAAAATGGCTCTCCGGCGGGATTTGAACCCGCAACCTCTGGATTACCAGTCCAGCACGCTGCCATTTGCGCCACGGAGGCGCCTATGGGAGTCGTACTCCGAGGGATAAGCTAAGCCGAACCCCACCTAGGTCCATTGTTTCTCGAAACTCTAGGCGCTTCTCCTGATCGGTAAACCACGCCGAATTTAATCTTATCTAGATGTTGTTAGATTGATATAATGAATAAATCTGTCGCCGGCATTTTAATTAGTAAATTAATTAAACTGATATTATCCGGACGACGATGGAAGGGCATAGCCCAACACGATTCGAGTTTCGAGAAAAAATGGCTCTCCGGCGGGATTTGAACCCGCAACCTCTGGATTACCAGTCAGCACGCTGCCATTTGCGCCACGGAGGCGCCTATGGGAGTCGTACTCCGAGGGATAAGCTAAGCCGAACCCCACCTAGGTCCATTGTTTCTCGAAACTCTAGGCGCTTCTCCTGATCGGTAAACCACGCCGAATTTAATCTTATCTAGATGTTGTTAGATTGATATAATGAATAAATCTGTCGCCGGCATTTTAATTAGTAAATTAATTAAACTGATATTATCCGGACGACGATGGAAGGGCATAGCCCAACACGATTCGAGTTTCGAGAAAAAATGGCTCTCCGGCGGGATTTGAACCCGCAACCTCTGGATTACCAGTCCAGCACGCTGCCATTTGCGCCACGGAGGCGCCTATGGGAGTCGTACTCCGAGGGATAAGCTAAGCCGAACCCCACCTAGGTCCATTGTTTCTCGAAACTCTAGGCGCTTCTCCTGATCGGTAAACCACGCCGAATTTAATCTTATCTAGATGTTGTTAGATTGATATAATGAATAAATGTGTCGTGTCGTGTTGGGCTATGCCCTTCCATCGTCGTCCGTTCGCATCGTTATATCAATCTAACAACATCTAGATAAGATTAAATTCGGCGTGGTTTACCGATCAGGAGAAGCGCCTAGAGTTTCGAGAAACAATGGACCTAGGTGGGGTTCGGCTTAGCTTATCCCTCGGAGTACGACTCCCATAGGCGCCTCCGTGGCGCAAATGGCAGCGTGCTGGACTGGTAATCCAGAGGTTGCGGGTTCAAATCCCGCCGGAGAGCCATTTTTTCTCGAAACTCGAATCGTGTTGGGCTATGCCCTTCCATCGTCGTCCGGATAATATCAGTTTAATTAATTTACTAATTAAAATGCCGGCGACAGATTTATTCATTATATCAATCTAACAACATCTAGATAAGATTAAATTCGGCGTGGTTTACCGATCAGGAGAAGCGCCTAGAGTTTCGAGAAACAATGGACCTAGGTGGGGTTCGGCTTAGCTTATCCCTCGGAGTACGACTCCCATAGGCGCCTCCGTGGCGCAAATGGCAGCGTGCTGGACTGGTAATCCAGAGGTTGCGGGTTCAAATCCCGCCGGAGAGCCATTTTTTCTCGAAACTCGAATCGTGTTGGGCTATGCCCTTCCATCGTCGTCCGGATAATATCAGTTTAATTAATTTACTAATTAAAATGCCGGCGACAGATTTATTCATTATATCAATCTAACAACATCTAGATAAGATTAAATTCGGCGTGGTTTACCGATCAGGAGAAGCGCCTAGAGTTTCGAGAAACAATGGACCTAGGTGGGGTTCGGCTTAGCTTATCCCTCGGAGTACGACTCCCATAGGCGCCTCCGTGGCGCAAATGGCAGCGTGCTGGACTGGTAATCCAGAGGTTGCGGGTTCAAATCCCGCCGGAGAGCCATTTTTTCTCGAAACTCGAATCGTGTTGGGCTATGCCCTTCCATCGTCGTCCGGATAATATCAGTTTAATTAATTTACTAATTAAAATGCCGGCGACAGATTTATTCATTATATCAATCTAACAACATCTAGATAAGATTAAATTCGGCGTGGTTTACCGATCAGGAGAAGCGCCTAGAGTTTCGAGAAACAATGGACCTAGGTGGGGTTCGGCTTAGCTTATCCCTCGGAGTACGACTCCCATAGGCGCCTCCGTGGCGCAAATGGCAGCGTGCTGGACTGGTAATCCAGAGGTTGCGGGTTCAAATCCCGCCGGAGAGCCATTTTTTCTCGAAACTCGAATCGTGTTGGGCTATGCCCTTCCATCGTCGTCCGGATAATATCAGTTTAATTAATTTACTAATTAAAATGCCGGCGACAGATTTATTCATTATATCAATCTAACAACATCTAGATAAGATTAAATTCGGCGTGGTTTACCGATCAGGAGAAGCGCCTAGAGTTTCGAGAAACAATGGACCTAGGTGGGGTTCGGCTTAGCTTATCCCTCGGAGTACGACTCCCATAGGCGCCTCCGTGGCGCAAATGGCAGCGTGCTGGACTGGTAATCCAGAGGTTGCGGGTTCAAATCCCGCCGGAGAGCCATTTTTTCTCGAAACTCGAATCGTGTTGGGCTATGCCCTTCCATCGTCGTCCGGATAATATCAGTTTAATTAATTTACTAATATATTTACATTATTTTATCAATCTCGTGAGTTATCGGGCCGGTAGGTCGCGGCAGTCTGATACCTTCTTGTACCTGATTAATTATTTCCGTTTCTGTTCTTGATTCTTCCCAACGATGAGTAGAAAAACATCGTTTAGTCAGTAGTTTTTCTTCTATTTGACGCTTTTAATACTTCAATAGTCCTCTTACTGAGGTAAAAATGAATCGTCCTGCGGATATCATTTGTATGTTGATAGAAACTCCGTTCCGCTCATGGGAGGAATCTCATGGATTTAATTATTTAATGTAAATAGACCCACCCTAAAAATAACCCGTCAATAAAAAGGGTAAAATTGTTCAAATTCCATGCTCTGGGATCTAGGTACTCGTAAGTGAACTTGCTAAGAGCTGCACGTTGAAATAACTATTTGTCTTGTATTAAGAGGCAATTGACGCGTGTATGGGTCGTACTCAAATAATTTTGTTCTATGTTGCGCTCCATCTTGTGCTGTTCTGTGCACAGATGGATGGTTTGGGGGGGGGGGGTGGAAGGGTTATCGCCTCACCTGTTTTTGGCCCCTAGAACCGCCACTGAATCAATCGTTCTTATATTAAAATCGAAGAAAAAGGTTGACTCACCTTGCCTCTTCTGCGCCCTTGTCCTTTGATATTTTACCGGGCGGCTTCTTTCCGATGGCGTGCTGTTCTTCTAATAAACTGGATCTATTATCAAGGTAGTCGCAATAAAAAGTCAATTGTTCCAAGGGGCAACACGAAAACTTAAATTCTGATCTTTCTTTTTCACAGAGTATTTTATGGTCGCGTTATAGACTTCAACTCATCTCACTACATCGGTCAATGTTCCGTGTCTTACTTCTACTCTACTACATTCAAGGAATCGGGAGCTAAAGCCTATCCCCCCCCCCTTATTAACGTCTCTTCATAATGCACCAATCCGAACTCATGTACGCCCCAATTCAATCTTACCAACTAATGAAATAAAGGCTAATGTCTTTTCTTTCTGTTTCGTGCACTGGATCTCTGGAAACACGAACCGGCAAGTCTCATAACGCGGTAAACTTCACTCATAACGCGCGTTTTACTCAAAATCCGCAACATAAGGGCTGTCCAAAGTACGACGTCAGGAGCAGATACTCAGCGGAGCAATGTGCCGACGACGCCTCGTCGGAGGTTACTAAGGGTGCGCCTCGCCAGGGGGTCCAACCAGAAGGGCGCGTGGCAGCAGGGTTGGGGGAGGTTCCTTTCGAGATGGCTGTAAATAGAGGAAGCTAGAAGTTAAAGAGAAAACCGTTTTTACGGGATACTCGGAGAATTTTTGGCAACAGCAACATCCTTTATGAATTCTTACACGCATAATATTACTAGGGCGGCCAGATTTTTTTTTCGAGGAAGCAGTACATTAAACCAATCGTTCGAAAAAGCACAGAAAATATTTTATTTCCAAATAAAGCACCAAAATAAGTTAAGTAATTGCCATTTGCTATAACAATATGACTACATGTCTCATGAAGTATAATAAGTATTTAAAGATCATTTTTGTAGGACGAAACAAAAATATAAATCACAGAAAAAAAGTACATCCTTAGCATAATGACATAGGTAGGTTATATTTTCAAATCACATAAATTAGGTACGCACTTTTCTGCCGAAACTAATAATCCTAATCACAGCTCTCTTCATTAGGTGCTTCATACATATTTATATTTTTCCGATGAATGAATCTGCTTCAAAAGTTTTTGGTTTTTGAGAAGAAAATCCCACATTTCCAGACAAGTTTCGTTGAAATTGGTTGAAACCTGCATTATTAATTCTTTTAGGGTGTCCACAGATAGACGGCTTTTCTCATCGCCTCAGTAATTATTAATGACTGAAAACAGCCTCCCAAGCTAGTGCCTGGAAGGCAAAACACAAATCCAATAACTGCTTTAAAGTTAGGCACTGGTTGTTTCTTGGAGTCCATGAGTCCGAAAAATTCATGCCATCTGTCCTGGGAACTGGTATTTTTCTCCAACCACTCGCTCAGCTTTTCAAGTGATGCGAAGTTATTTACGAGCCGCATTTCATCAAACAGGCGATCCAAGTTGAGAGAAGCTGATCCAATCAGTATTTCTGAAAATGCGTCACACGATTTACGAACGGAAGGCCAGGAAAGGGGGCTGGAAAGTTGAACCCAGGAGAAGAGTGCTAATTCCCGGAAGTTAGCCATCCACTTCTCCAAGTATGCAACACAAAAACTGTAGAAATCAGTTGCTTTTTTCTTGAATGTTTCCTTCTGAGGTTCCCCGACACGTTGAAGAAGCAGGCTCACACGTGAAGGCAAAAACGCTTCTGCCTCTCGATGTTTCAATTTATCAAGTAGTTCCATGTACTCCAGAGCAGCATCTGTGGCACAAGGGGTGTTCCCTTCCAGTTTAAGAACCGTGTCATGGAAAAGGGCGCTGACGCTGTGGACAAACCAAAACCAAGCTTCGCCTACTTCATTTTCGAAGAACTCTCCAAGTATTGTGGGACAGCTGTCAGTGGAAAGAAAGTACTCTTTCAATGGTGTGAACATCTTCAAGATGCGCTCAACTGCTGGCATCAGGCTCAGGAATCGTGTGCGTGAGAAGGAAAGCATTTTCTTGTACTCAACATCAGCAGTGTCACAGATTGATTTGAGTGAAGATACCCGGACGGTATAGATATGGAAATGTTTGTATATTTTAACTGCAATGACCTCTACATCAAAAGGAAGCAAATCGGTGGCGTTTTGGAGGCAGTTGTTAACAATGTGGGCTGGGCAACCTACTCCAACCATTGAGTTAGGAGAGGATTCTGTCAGCTTCTTAAACAAATTTTTCTTTCCTGTTCGATTGGCACCACCAAAATTGGTGTTTGTGTTGTCTACAGATAACCCTACACATTTTTCAAGCAGGCCGTGGGTTTCCAATGTTGAATGAACATAGTCATGAAGGACATCGGAGGTTTCCCCAACCTCCGAAGTAGCTGAAGTAGCTTCACTTGCACTCCGTCGACTGAATCGAAATACCTCACCATTATAGGGACAAGTTTCACCTCTTTGTGGTTGGATGAGTCGACAATCACAGAAAAGAAATTGATCTTTTGCAGGGCATCATTTAGCCTGATTTGTGCTTCCTTAGCAAAAACATTCTTCGAATTCTTGCTTTTACTTCAGGCATTGAGGGGAGCATGCTCGGAGGAACACAATAGCCTAAGGAAAGGCCATTTAACCTGACCTATTCAGTTTGTTTTATCTAAGCAAGTTGCATTTTTTTGCACTGGAACTTGATTGCCAAAGTCGGAGGGTTGCAAACTTCAACTATCAGGAAACCGTTCGAAAGTACACAGAACGGGGTAGTTTTCCACAACTTTGCCCGTCGATGCGTGCACTAGCAGCTGATTGATACTGATGTGAAATTTATCAGGTATTTGAAAAAACTACTTTTTTCACTTTTCATATGGCTGAAATAGCGACGCTCAAGCGACATTTTTTGATTTTCGCGGAGGTTTCAGGAACAGGATTTTGTCCTCTTTCCGAATTCACCGTCAGTTTTTTTCTAACCACCTACGGTGAGCCCTGAACACGACAATTACCGTAAAAAGTAATGCAACTAGAAAAAAACAGGAAAATGCTCATATATCGTAACCAAAGCATTTTCGGCTATGCGTCTATATGACGTTTTTTGTGCGTCCAGGTACGCACTATCACCTGTGTAAGTTTGTCACATTCCTCCTGAATCACCCTGTATATAGGTTGTGAAACCTTCTTCTACATTTTTTTGAAGAATCCAGATGACGCCCACGTTGTTGTCTGCAGTGTGTGCAAAGCTGAAATAAACTTAACGAATGGTGGTCGCACTACCTTGCAAAGGCATGTCGCAATACAAAAGCACATTTTCGCGTTGAATGCCGCATCATCCAGTAGGCGAGTGGATGACTACTTCAAGTGTGATGTGATAACCAAAGAGAATTTGACTCTTGCTGCTAAGGAGGGCCTTTGTGTTTACCATTCCATCAAACACAATCACAGTTTCCGCTCTGTCGACTGTACTGCAAAGCTGACTGCTAAATTATATGATCAGAAATTTTCTCTCGGACGTACCAAGGAGCATGCTCGAAGAAACGCAATACCCCAAGGAAACGACATTTAAACTGACCTATTCGGCTTGTTTTAACAAAGCAAGTTTACATTTTTTTGCATTTAAACTTGATTGCTAAAGTCGGAGGGTTGCAAACTTCAACTATCAGGACACCGTTCGAAAGTACACAGAGCGGGGTAGTTTTCCACAACTTTGCCCGTCGATGCGTGCACTAGCAGCTGATTGATACTGATGTTAAATTTATCAGGTATTTGAAAAAACTACTTCCTTAACTTTTCACATGGCTGAAGTAGCCACGCCCAAGCGACATTTTTTGATTTTCATGGTGGTTTCAGGAACAGGATTTTGTTCTCTTTCCGAATCCACCGTCATTTTTTGTCTAACCACTAACGGTGAGCCGTGAACACGACAATTACCGTAAAAACTGATGAAACTGGGAAACAACAGGAAAATGCTCATATCTCGTAACCAAAGCATTTTCGGCTATGCGTCTATATGACGTTTTTTGTGCGTCGAGGTACGCACTACGACCTGTGCAAGTTTGTCACATTCCTCCTGAATCACCCTGTATATGTTTTTTGGGTCGCTGAATCCGAATCTGAGCTTTGCCACCTCGCCAGACGCGAGCTTAACTCAGGAAACGCGAAAAACACGTAATTTTTCGGACTTTTTTCAGTTTTTGGGCTGTAACTTGGAATCTAAGCGTTTTTACGACTTGCTTACCCTATAACAAATTAATGTAAAGTAAATTTCCTACAAAATTCATGCATAAACGTTTAATGTAGGACCAACCTTAACGCCGCTAGCCCGGTTTGAAAAAACCCTATTTTTTGGCTCTCCGCTGAAAAAGTTGAAAACGCAAATCTAATTGGGCGCTGGCGCCCTTCTATCAACTTCTCACGGCTAAATCCGAATATTACATGAATACCTAGTATACCAAGGTCATATTTAACGAATTGCCGAACGTCAGTGATGTGATTGCCCCCCTATTTTAAACAAAACTCTGTAACTCTTCATTATGCGGTAAGCAGGTGAAAATGAAAAGACACGTGTTTCCAATCAAAAAATTGTATTTGTAAGATGGAAAGTGTATGTTGGTGGAAGGTATGTTATTTTCGAAAGATCAACTAAACTCCAAACTAAAGACTAAACTACTCTTCCATGGCTGTGGCCTGGTCCTCCTCCACCTCCTCGTCTTCATCGTCTGAATCTGGAACAGAGGGATTGGAAGTCGATAAGAAAACATGTTTATGAGAGGTGTGACAGAAAGAAATACAGTAAAGAACATAGGTAGGTACCTGTATGTAGATCAGGGGTCGGAGAGTTTATTATAATGCCAGAGGTCCCTGGCTGCACGTCCATGTTTCCTTCCCCATGTTTCCGCTTTACCCCTCGGCTGGTGGTGCCCTCAGCAGGCTCAAATTCAAGGGCTGGTCTCTTTTCTGAGGGAAAGGAAAAAGTGTTGTTATACAAATGTGATATCTTAAGCTGCCATTAAAAAGTGTACAGTGAGGGCAGAACTACTTGTATCAAAGGTATTGCTTACCATCAGGCTGTAGAGGTGTGTCATCCTCGTCATCTTCAACCTCGATGTTGGTACAAATTCCCTCACACACCATGCACAGCCTGGAGCAGTACAGCCCCACCCTCTTACAGCTGCAGTTGCCTCTGCAGCCTTTTTGGCATTTACATGCTATAAGCTTGAGTAGCTTCTCAGTGGCAGGGGGTTCAAGGGTAGTGGTTGGTAGCAAGTTGCCTTTCACAACTTTCCACCCCCACTGGTCTGGTGGTAACAGGTTTCCCATCCACTGCTGTACTTGATGGAAAACCCTGTAGGAGTGTTGCTCAGCGGCACCTTTAGTGGGGGGGATGGATGCCACGTTCCCACTAGCCTTGAACGCGGTGGAGACGTACTGCTTGTATCGTAGCTTATTTATTAGAGTTGTGCGATGGTTTCCTCCATATACGGCAACAAGGAATTTTTCACCTGCATCTGAAATCTGCTTGTGTGTGGCGTGAGGGTTGGTGAAATGTTTAATGGACTGCAAGAGATCAGGATATCTTTGAAGGGCTTTGACGAATTTTAGTTTCCCTTGCCTGAACAGTGAAGATGTGGAATCGCAGCGCTTATG
>CM075943.1:2517844-2647852 GCA_038030265.1 Corythucha ciliata | reverse complement strand
TACCGTCCTCTCGAATTTCTCCCAGTCCGTCCGTCTCGGATTCCTCCCAGGGAGTTTCTTAACTCCTTTGGCTCCTAAACTAAACATAATAGGCCTGTGATCAGAGGTTATTAATCTGTCACAGACCCGCCAATTAGTAATCCAGCTACCCGTCGGCCCTAAGCTTAGAGTAACATCCAGGACCTCCGTCCTATTACGCACCACAAAAGTTGGCTCACTCCCGACATTCTCAATAGTTAATCCTAATCTTACCAATTGCTTTAATTGGTTTTATCAGGGGGTTTTGAGTGTTTCCCTCTGCGACGACAACAAATCTTTTAACACCGCCCCTAGTTGATAAGGGCTGCTACACACGCCGAACACCACTCGCGCGTGTCTATATTCTACCGTCTCCCCATCTTCATTGAACCATACGAATCGTAAAAAATCTCTGTCGGCCTCTTTCACACTAATCTGAAGAAAGTCTTGTTTTATATCGGCGACTATTCCAATGGGGTGAATACGGAAACGTAACAATAAATCCGGCATTAGCTCGATAAGGTTCCCCCCAACCTCCAAGCAATCGTTTAACGACAAAGAGTTAGCCGTCTTCGCCGACGCATCAAACACCGGTCGCACTCTGGTAGTCCCCTCCTTCTTCACTACCGGTCGATGAGGGAGAAAATATACTTTTTTCAGCTCTCGTAAAGGGTCAACCTCTTCAATAATCCCCTCCTTTTTCCAACTGTCAAATACTTCTTCATAAGCGGTGATTAGACCATTATTTCTCAATCTTGCCCACATCCTCCTCGTCCTTTCATTCGCCGCCTGATAATTGTCCAATGGGGGGCCATCTTTCCAAGGGAGACTCACTGTATATCTCCCCGTCTCGTTGTCAACTGTACTTGTATTCTTCAGGGTTGCCACAGACCGGGAAAAGTCAGGGAATTTCAAAGTGGTCAGGGAAATCCGGGAAAAGTCAGGGAATTTCTTAATTTTGGCACCAAAGTCAGGGAAAAATGAGTGGACAGCTACTTTATCCTAGACTTCCTAGTACTTGATGATTAAACGAAGAAAGAAAAAAATTGAACTAATGCGGGCTCTTCAACCCGTTCGACGGTCTCTTTCGTTCATTCTGAACCAGTTCGTTTCTCTGAAGAAGGCATGACGGCCAGGTTGGCGTGAGAGTTTGGTTCGGACTTCAGTAGCATTTTTGTTATCAAGTTGAGTGTGAGAGACTGGGGCGAGAAGGGCTGGTGAAAAGAAGTTACTGGATTTTGAAGGTATGTCCTTTGTACGTAAATTATATTAATTATATGCAATGGTCAAGCACTTAACATCTTCCAAGTTCCAATTCGTATAAATCAATGAAGGCACATAGTAGAGTGATTTTGTTGTCCGCCCGGTAAACGTTAACATTCATTTCTGTGTATACGTTTCTGGGGTACTAAAAATCTGTCTGAAAAGTGACTGAAAAAGACTGAAAAGTGAATAGCGTTAACTTAGCGTCACCGGAGCTGTTTGCAAAATCTTCCTATTATTTCTTTTCGGGAGACCTACTAAAGTTACAAATTTGAAGGTTGTATACATAGCAACATGAATGCAAGTGGTTTGAAAGCTATACAACTTGCAAAATTTGTAGGTTTGGAGGGTCGCCCGAAAGGACCTACAAATTTTGCAAGTTGTGTAGCATTTTTAAACCAATTGAACACATGTTGCAAAGATACAACCTGCAAATTCGTAACTTTTATTATCACCCTAAAAGACCGCTGCTCACTGAGTGGTAGGTAGCTTTGCATTGAGCTATCATCCAACTTCTTCAGTCTTATTTATCATTCTTGCCAATTTTTCTGAGCCGTTTATAAGAACATTTGCAGTCCTTTTATTCGTCAGAAACTTGCCACAATACATAAAATATGCGCCTAGTCTATTGATTGGCTTAACACATTTTTCTCGCGTGTTCGGTGCTTCGTACCTGCTCCATGAACCATGTTCCTCCTATGTTTGGTTTCATTTCCTATGTTTTGTTTTTTGATCTAATCAGGATGGCGCCACCGAAAAAATGCAAATTCCAGGCAAGCTGGCTACAGAACAATGACTTTCGCTCTTGGCTTACTCCGCATCGTGTCGCTGACAAAATTATGGAAGATTATGCGTACTGCAAATTATGCTCGTCGCCAATATTTTTAAGTAACATGGGTAAAAGAGCGCTGTCTAGCCATGCTGAGGGGGTCAAGCACCGTAAATCTGTTGGGGAGAGAGTGACAAGCAGTATTACGGCCTTCGTCAGGCCACAACGTGAACTTCAAGCCTGCGAACCTTCTGGAACTGCAGCGTCAAGTCAACAACCATCAGCTCCTTCAATGGACGTACAAAAAGCAAGTGTTTCAAATTTCCTTATAAGTGAAAGCGTGACAAATGCAGAAATTCTGTGGTGCCTGAACGCTGTTATGAAGAGGAGATCTATTAATTCTAGTGCTGAAGACGTAAGGCTTTTCAAGCTGATGTTCCCGGATTCCGACATTGCTAGTCAAATGCAATTACAGCGTACCAAAATTAGTTACACTATAGTTTTTGGATTGGCGCCGTACTTCGAAAGAAAATTGAAGGATGACCTGAAGAAATGCGATTTTTTTGTCATAGGGTTTGATGAGTCCCTCAATAAAATTTCTCAAAGAGGGCAAATGGACATATCTGTCCGTTACTACGACGAAAATTATAAAGAGGTTCGCACGAGGTACTTAACGTCTTCTTTCCTCGGACACGCCACTGCTAGTGATTTGTTTCATTCCTTCATTTCATCTTGTGAAGGTGTGGACTTGAAAAAATTAATTCAAATATCCATGGATGGTCCGAACGTAAATTTTAAGTTTCTACGTATTATAAAAGATTTTTTAAAGGAAAAATATAATGCGCATGAATTGCTTGATGTTGGGAGTTGTGGTTTACACAAAATTAATAACGCATTCAAAAATGCTATAAAATCGACTGGATGGGAAATAATGGGATTCTTAAAAGCTCTGCATTATCTTTTTGCAAATGTTCCGGCCCGAAGGGCAGACTACTCTCATGTAACAGGATCGTCCACTTTCCCATTAAAGTACTGTTTAATTCGATGGCTAGAAAATAGTCGTGTCGGTGAACGCGCGGTTAAAATAATACCCTATTTACAAGTTTATATTAAAGCTGTCGAAGACAAAAAAATACCTTCTCCTCCTTCGAATAGCTACTCTATAGTTAAGAATGTAATTTTGAAGGATAAGTTAATTTTGGCAAAATTAGAGTTCTTTATCTCCGTGTCTAAAATATTAGAGCCCTTTTTACTTTTTTTTCAAACAGACAAACCGGCATTGCCTTACATGTTTTGTAAGCTAGAAACTTTGCTAAATGGAATATTGCAGAAAATTGTTAAGGAAGAATTTTTTATAAAGACTCAAGTAGAAAAATTTAGATCTGATGAGTTTAAAAGAAGTAATATGTTACTGCCCCCCGGAAAGCTGAACTTAGGGTTTGCAGTCAAGGAAGCCATTCGATCGAGGAGAACTGATTTAACCGATAGGGAAATCCTTATTTTTAAACAAAATTGTCTGTCCTGTTTCTCACAATCAGCGGACAAAATTATTAATGATTCTCCCATTAAATTTCGATTAACAAAAGCAGTGTCATTTTTAGACCCTGATATAATGTTCAATGAAAAATTGTGTTTTACTAGGCTAACCAAGTGTCTGGAAATATTTGTACAGAACAAGTTGCTCACTGGAGCTGCTGCTGACAAAAGTGAGCAACAGTTCAAAGATATTTATAAAAAACCAGAAACTCTTGAGTTTTTAAAGTCAGTGTATTCCGACAACTCTTTTCGTTTGGATTCGTTTTGGAGCACTACCTACTTTAAAGTCTATCCTAACGCCCGACCTTCATAATTTGTTGAAAATTATTTTTGTTCTTTCCCACGGAAATGCATCGCTTGAGAGGGGGTTTTCCTTAAATAAAGAGCTCTTGGTTGAAAATCAATTGGAAAGATCACTTGTAGCTCAAAGAGTGATTCACGATTCTGTAATGAATGAAGGAGGTCTCCTAAATGTCAAAATAAATTCAGAGCTTATACGATATATGAAAAGTGCTCGGCAAAATTATGAACAGGCCCTTAAGGCACTTGGAGAAGAAAAAAGAAAGGCAGCTGAAAAATGTGATAAACGTAAGCTTGCTCAGATTAAGCTGAATGAGCTGGAAGAAAAGAAAAGAAGAATTTTGGAAAACGCTAGTAAGGATACTGTGATGTTGGACAGCGAAATCGACATTTTGAAAACTAGTCTTAAATATTAGTCATCTATCTAGTCATTGGATATTGTGAGACTAATTGATGGTTGTGCTTGTAATTTTACTTTCGGTTATTTTATATTACATTAATTTCATTTGTTGAATAATAATAGATTTACGGAGTCTGAGTTTTTTCTACTTTTATTGTGATGAATAATTTAATGCTCATTGTATTTTTTATTGCTGTTTAATAAGTTCTTTATGTTTTTAATGTGTTCTCAAGTCACTACTAAGTCACTCTCTTGTCATACAGAAATATAAGTGTTCAATTTCGTTGACTATGTTTTTTCAATGTTACCAGAATTTGGTCAGGGAATTTCACGAAACTGGTCAGGGAAAACCGGGAAAAGTCAGGGAATTCCGTGCGATCCATTCTGTGGCAACCCTGATTCTTGAAGAACTGGAAAATTTCCTTCGCCTTTTCTTGTTCGGTCAATTTTTCCCCGCTTTCTTTTATCCCTAATAAATCAAGTTGCCATAAACGCGAGTTATCGTCTTTTACTTCTCCACAAAATAAGCTTGTAATTTCCGTCGGGGTAAGGGGAAGGGATAAATCTTGGCGAACTTTCCCAAAAATGGTCCATCCTAGCATCGTTCTAGTCGCCACCAAACCGTTCTTCAATGCCTTGTTTTGACTCGTAACAAAGGGGTCCCATTATGTCAGCACCAATCAATAAGTCAACAGGTCCCGGCCGATCCTGAGGGATTATTCCTTCTTCTATCACCTCCTCAAAAAACACCTCCCGCCCATCCAACACGTCTAGGTTGCTGCAGATGTCTTCAATGCCGACTGCTTCGAAATTACATGCAAACGTTTGCCCCAAAAGAGCTTCCAATCCGAGTTCTCTAGCAATGCATCTTTTAATGTATATGTTCTTTGAGATCCCGAATCAAGCAGGGCACGAACTGGTACAAATCTCTGCTGTCCTTGTAGCAAAACTACCATCGTTTGTAAATATACTTTTCCGTTGCTCACTAGGCTAGATAAACTCACCTCGTGACCTAGGGTTAGTGGAGGGGAGTGGGCCGGGGCAGACAAATTTGTCATGGCTAAACCCGCATTGCACGCACCTGACTTAAAATTGACATTTTTTAGCCAAGTGTCCAAATGTAGTGCATCTAAAGCATCTTCCTTTTTTTATCAATGTGTTTTTTCTTTCTTCTAAGGAAGCTCGTTTTCCTTTCTCACAATTCTCGATCGTATGTGGGCCGTCACAAAAAAAACATTTAACCCTTACTTTCATGATTTTTTTTTTCATCCGAATTTATTTATTTCGATCAATCAAGGGGTACTAATTATCAGAAAAATAATTTTAAAAATCTCATTCCACGCGTACATAAATTACAAGCCAACAACAACACACAACAAGTTGCACTGGTGCGACATCATGAATAGAGGCAGCCATTATTCAAGACATTAGGGGCCGGCGAAGCCGCAATGTAAAGTGGGTGCGACACTTCCATATTACCGCGCACTTCTGTATCATAGGATGAATTATGTAGGCTATGGATGTTCAATAGTCGTGGTGATTTTCCAAAATTGTATTCAAGAAAAATTCAAAAATGAAAAAAGAAACGATAAGGAACATCATTTTGACTAGAATTAAAAAAAAATAACAACACTAGTGGTGAAAATCATAAAAACAATTTCTTGACGGGGGATTTATGCACAAATTGACCTTGCACTTCGAACATTTTATGACTGTGTGGCCCGTACAGCCTTGACGCTTGCAGCGATTTCTTTTTTGGTCGAAAATTGGAAAATGGTCCACGCAGTCTTCTATCACTTTCTTCGGCGGAAGGGGCGTCGCACTTTTTTTTACTCTTTTCACAGCCTCTTCTGCTGCCGACGGCCGACCACGCTTTGAGGTTTTTTTCTCCAGTTGGCATAGAATCTCCGCCAGCTCCAGCCGGAAATCTTTCTGGCTGATTGGTTTCTGTTTTCCATCAGTCTTGCTGTCACGCTGCTGGATGACTCTTTTAGAGAGCAGCCAAGAGTTGATCACGACCATGTCCAAAAGATGGAAAACCAACCGAAGGTACCACTTGCGGGACTTGATTTTTATGTGATATCTTCCGAGATGGCTGTCCATGAGGTCGACACCCCCCATGTGCTTATTGTAAGTTTTGACGATTGCTGGGCACTTCACGTCAATATATTTGTGATTAGTCTGGTCGTAGCGACGAGCGGTCACTTCTGGGCTGATGCCGCAATACGTAGACAGAAGATTTACACATCGGTTGTCTCTCCAAATTACGAGCGACACTTCAACATTTTCGTCAGTGGTGACGTATTCGAGCGATTGTCCTCTTTCGTATTTTTTCAACATGCTCTTTTCTTCTGGGAGCGGGCAGTTCGGAATTCGTTTCCGAAGAACAGTTCCCACGCAGAATATCTCCCGGTTGCGGAGGTACACTGCCAATGGGATACTTGTGTACCAATTGTCGAAGTACAAAAGGTAATTTTGCCCTGTAGGAATCGATCTCGACAATCGCATCACTATATTCGAGCTTGTCCCCAAGTCGGGCTCGTGAAGTTCGAGAGGGTGGTTTTCTCCATGAATTTCGAACCTGTATGAATAACCCGAGGAGTCACAAAGGGCGTACAATTTGAACCCCCACTTATGCGGCTTCCTCGGATTGTACTGCCGAAGAGGATGCTTTTTTTTTGTAGCGCAAACCTGTTCGTCAACGGAAAGAGTCCCTTCTTTTTTTTATTTCATCGTCTGGTACATTGATTTCGACGCCATCATTGGCAGGATTTTTGACTCCCAATTCTTCATCGTCATCTTCGTCTGTTTCACTTTCATCCGCACTATCGTATGGCGCGGACAAAATTTCTACTATCTCTCTTTGAGATATGCGTCGCTTGGACCCATCATCCTTCAAGACAAATACCTCATCAGACATTCTGCGAACATAAAAGCGAACTTTTACCCCCCTGAGCTCATGATGTCGCACCCACTTGACAAGTGAAAAACAGTGAATCACAGGAATACCCAGTGATTTCGGGACAATCTAACAGTAATATGTTGAAAACAAGTACTTAGTTGAAGCGTACGTATTTTTTCGGGAAAGTTTTAACTTATTTAATAACTAATACGAAAATTATTCTTACCTATGATCTCCACTTGAACTGCACGGAGGACGGTCACTACACTGAAAACGTTTCTTGGTATCAATGAGTAACTTTGTGATAATATATTGGCTCTGGAAGGGTCTACAGCCGATGTAGCGCTCAAATGACACGATTTAATTCGTACGAACATCGCAAGAGCGCAGGAAAAGGCAAAAAACTTAATGTCACACCAGTGCGACACCATGCATTTAAGGGTTGGGTCTCGTCGTAGACACTAATCCAGCTGCGGTAGCTCTTCCCCCCGTCGCTCACCACAATGAGTCCGTTGAAGTGCTGGCTCTGCTAACTTCTCTTTCTCGGTCTTTTTTTTGTCGATTCAAAACGAGCGTGATTTGCTCTTCGTTTTCAACTTCACTTTTAAAGAAGTTTAATAAATCTTTTAATGTTTCTTTTGCTGAGGGGTGCCCCCCTTCAGCACCCAATGAGTCATTCGTTTTTCGTCGAAATAGTCGAATTAATTCTTCTGTTAAACATGATTCCACAAGCGGTGCCAACAAGGCAGCGCACATCCCAATGTTAACTTGCAAGGATTCTAAGGCCTTAATTTGCGCTTGCAATCTCCTCTGTTGTTCCTCTTTTGCCGACTACCAAACCGGCTAATTAACGCATATATAAATCTATTAAAAGTTCCTTTCGCCCGAACCTTTCTTTTAATGCGTCGATTGCTTTCTGACAGTTTTCCTTGCCCGGAGGATAAGCTTCTACTACAGTCCTCGCCCTAGAGCAGTGGTGTCAAACTCAAATTCTCGGCGGGCCATTACTTGGAAATTATAGGGACCTGGCGGGCCGCTCGACTTTTAACCCCCCCCCCCCCCAACGTTATGCACCACAAACTAGAATTAGCTACTCGAGTATAAGGAAGTTTACTAATTAAATAATGAATTTTCAGGACTTTTTTTTTTTTTTTCCTGCAGAGCGACCTGTTATGTCTTGTCTAGCTCTCCCATAGTTGTTCAGTAAAATTTTCTCAGCCTTTTTTAATTTTGGGGGGTACGGGTCACCTATATATGGACTATGGAGTGTACAGTATTCAAGAAGCGGTTGTCGAGATAGTGGGTCATCACGATACAATTTTACAGGCAATGTCACGAAAAATCTCTTCAAAAACATGTGATCTTAACGAAAGTTAATCACGGAACAGGTGTTTTCAATGAAATTGTGCGCGATATTGTAAGAAAAATCGTTGACATTATCATTAAAAACGCCTGTTCAGTGATTAATTTTCATTAGGATCACATGATTTTGAAGAGACTGCTCGCGATATTGCATGGAAAATGGTTTCATGTGAATGGGGCTTTAGGGTCCCTGGATCCCTCTTGCGGCATTTTCTTCCCGACCGTTCGGAATAAGGCCCCAGTCGCAAGGGCGCACGAAAGCCCTCGCTCATCGTTGTCGGCGCCACCTCGTGAGACCCCCTGGAGCTAAAAGGCTTCTCTTCCATCCAAAACTCCTCTTTAGAACTTCAGTGGGGGCAGAAAACTGCGTTTTTCCCCCGGAGTTTTAAACGGATTTTTGCCTATCACTCGAATACTGCGCGTTCCACGAAAACGTCTTCTGAGTCACACGTTGAAGAGCGTTACATTTCCTTCGAAATTCACTGGACAAACTCATTCCTCATAGGTACCGAGCAACGGCCCTCGCAGACAGTTTTGTGACCTACGAGGTGTCAGCCAACCGGTGACGCCGGTGGAATCGTGAACATAAAGGAAGTGTCTGAAAGCATTGCGGGGCTAATAAAACAGCTTATATATTTTCCTAGTGGCAAAAGAGTGAGAGAATCGTCCGTTGCATTTTTCAGATTGGGTGGTTTCCCCGGTGTCGTCGGCTGCAATTATTGTGCACATATACTCCGCTTAAAATCTCCGTAGGTGACGGGAGTCTGGATGAGTCTCAAAGTAGTTGTGTTTTGCGGCCCAAGGATGGAATTTGTGGACGTTGTCACCCGTTGGCTACATTCGAATTTTCCAAAATAGAACCGTAGCCGTTGCTCGATTACGCATCTCCAGCAGGGCATTCCCTTGTGCGACAAAGGCCGCTTTCCGCACAAACTTTGCGGTTCTCTTTGGTCTTGAACTTGTCCACGCTCATCAATAAATTAGAATTACGCAATGTTAATAGGCTGCCATTTCATACAATTTTGATAACTAATGGGCTTTTGAAGGCGTAAATAGCGAGAGCTTTTACATGATAAAGCGTACAGTCACCATTAAAAGCATATTTTCATTGTTTATTTGCTTTAAGGCCCCTTTAGCTAAGGGAACTGCCGAAGAACTCTAAAGGAACGTTTCTGAATACGATTTTTAAAGGAATCGCTAAAGGAACCTTAACTAAAGGAGCTCCTAAGGGGACGTAAAGGTTGGTTTCTGAATACGGCCCTATATCTCCACTGGAGCGTAGGTAAAATGCGGATAAGTTAATCCGTTGAGCTCGCTAGAGGTTGGTTTCGCATAGGTGAAATGCGGACAATTCTGTACTAGTAAAATGCGGACAGAAAATGTTTCAGAAAAGGTGGACAAGGATGTATAATGTTCAGATGTATTTATGCACAAGGTAAATTTCCCTGACGTCAGAATAACTGAAATAGATCAACTTAATGTAGGAAGGTTTAAGGCACTCATTATCTTGACCAGCTCCACACTCGTGATTCTGCCGTTTGTAAAATCATCGATTCCAGTTGTCATGATGTGGACGCGGCGTCGAGTGGCTTTGTTCGGTCGGCGTACAGGTTGGTGTGTCGATCTCATACGCATGTACGTTTCTATTTGAATTTTCTGAAGCCCAGAGACGAATTGAAACACGTTGGGGTGGACGGTAGAAATGAAGTCATGTAAGTGGCTGTGGAAGCTTTCGAGAGCGTTGGTCGTATGTTGAAGAGAGGGAGTAATTTCTACCCAAACAGTTGCTGGGAAAAGAGCGTAGTCCTCGATATAGGTATCTACTATGAAGTCGGCAAATTTCGTTAATTTGTTCGAATGAGGAATAAACGCCATGAGTTCCACGAAGCAGTTTAGCACTTCAGAAGGCTCCAAAAAAGGAAGTCCGAAGATCAATCTAATCCAGTTACCTATATCACTATTCGGGTCTTTGTAATCAGACGCAAGCCCGAGTTTCTGTACTTTCCAAAACCATGCCTGTCGAAGGTGGAATCTACATCCAACGACTCTACTATGCGGCCATCCTACCTGAACAGATGACATCAAAGCCTGTTCGAAATCTGTTGTTACTATAGTAGGGCTGCACGACAAGCCAAGGTCTGCACATTTTTTAGAAACCGTTTGGAACACGTGCACGTAAGAAACGACGTTTTTATTGGGAAGAAGAGTAAATACGAGTGGAACATAGTGCCCATTTTTAAGTGCAAGGATTGTTAGCATCTGATAAAAATGCTTCATGCAGTACTTGAAAGTTCCATCGACGTAAAGTTTTTCACTCGTACATGAAAATTTTAGATTGTTTTCACAAGAAAATATGACTATTTCCAGCTCTCTATTTACATGCAGTAAGAATAACTCGTCGTCTGAGGTCTTGGGAGCCATTTCGCACAGAACATGCAAGGTATCAGTCTTGCTGTGGGGGAGTGGCGGAAAAGATTTCCGTCCGCGGTTCCGGATATTTTGGGTAATCAGGGTTTTATCATTTCTGTATACCCTACGAAATTCTTGGGGGACATCATCAAGTGCTGCATGAAAAATCTTAGACGGCCTATTACTCACGTCCTCCATAGCTTTGCGTTTAGCAGCACTGCTCACCACTTGTCTATTTATTTTGGCGGGATCCTCTTCGTGGCAGTGAATCGAAACTTCTTCCAAGATATGTGTAGAATTTCCATATGTATACAGTTTTGCGTTGCATTTTTTGTAAGTACATGCCCAATACCAACGCCCATCACTGAGTTTTTTTTTTTTGCGGTACCTATTCACTCCCTTCACGATCACTGGGTTGCCTTTTTGGCTACAAGAAAGAAACGCACTCATCGCGAGATCGATCACTTTGAAACTAACACGAACATTACGTAATGCCATCATTGATTGTAGTGGATAGGAACTACAACAAAGTACCAAGACTGTCAGATTCAGTCAGGTTGTTTGAACAAGTGTGGGAAACTGACAGGACAGACTCGTCCGCATTTTAACGTACATGTTTCAAAAACACCGTCCGCTTTTTAATGTTTACTTCCAGGGATTAACAACTTACGTCCGCAATTTACTGACTCCCCTCCACTGATCGCGGTTTCAAGTTCACCCGCCGTTTTCCGGAAACTTTCCCTTTTCAAACGTCTGTCCCTTCTTAACTTTTCCATAATTTTTTTTGAATTTTCAAGGTCCTGATTCACGGTCGCCATTAAATGTTAAATCTTTTATTCTTTTACGCGAATGATATCAAAAAGTTAATTATTTCGCTGCGGGAAAATTGTCTTTAATAAATTTAGTACGCGGACCCTAATAATTTAGAAAACTCTTGTTCCAATCAATTCAGTGGCGGTTTTTCAGCTGTGGCAAGGTAGGCATCGCCTCAGGAAGAAAAACAACAGAAATCAAGGGTTAAATTAATTTGAAAAATATCCTTTTTTGGTTTTAAAAATGAAAAAAAGTCATTATGTACGGTCACAAAAATTAAGTTTGCCTCGGATGTCCTCTAGCGGCTAAATGGACACTTATATTAGTTGAATTGGTCCGCTTCATTGACGGTAGAGGTGCAGATCCAAAGATCCCCCCTGAGAAACCGATGGGCGAGGAAAAATGTTAACCGTTGCCTAAGGTGCCTAGATGGGGAACGAGTAGAGGAAAGGATAAAGTGGCCAGGGGGTGCCCTCTGCCTCGTCTAAAGCGCGTGCGTTCGTTAGGCGACAGCTAACAAGTAGAAAATAAACGTTATGATCGCATGGTGAAGACTAGAATTTATACAGGGTGATTCAGGAGAAATGTGACAAACTTACACAGGTGATAGTGCGTACCTGGACGCACAAAAAACGTCATATAGACGCATAGCCGAAAATGCTTTGGTTACGATATATGAGCATTTTCCTGTTTTTTTCTAGTTGCATTACTTTTTACGGTAATTGTCGTGTTCAGGGCTCACCGTAGGTGGTTAGACAAAAACTGACGGTGAATTCGGAAAGAGGACAAAATCCTGTTCCTGAAACCTCCGCGAAAATCAAAAAATGTCGCTTGAGCGTCGCTATTTCAGCCATATGAAAAGTGAAAAAAGTAGTTTTTTCAAATACCTGATAAATTTCACATCAGTATCAATCAGCTGCTAGTGCACGCATCGACGGGCAAAGTTGTGGAAAACTACCCTGTTCTGTGTACTTTCGAACGGTTTCCTGATAGTTGAAGTTTGCAACCCTCCGACTTTGGCAATCAAGTTCCAGTGCAAAAAAATGCAACTTGCTTAGATAAAACAATCTGAATAGGTCAGGTTAAATGGCCTTTCCTTAGGCTATTTCGTTCCTCCGAGCATGCTCCCCTCAATGCCTGAAGTAAAAGCAAGAATTCGAAGAATGTTTTTGCTAAGGAAGCACAAATCAGGCTAAATGATGCCCTGCAAAAGATCAATTTCTTTTCTGTGATTGTCGACTCATCCAACTACAAAGAGGTGAAACTTGTCCCTATAATGGTGAGGTATTTCGATTCAGTCGACGGAGTGCAAGTGAAGCTACTTCAGCTACTTCGGAGGTTGGGGAAACCTCCGATGTCCTTCATGACTATGTTCATTCAACATTGGAAACCCACGGCCTGCTTGAAAAATGTGTAGGGTTATCTGCAGACAACACAAACACCAATTTTGGTGGTGCCAATCGAACAGGAAAGAAAAATTTGTTTAAGAAGCTGACAGAATCCTCTCCTAACTCAATGGTTGGAGTAGGTTGCCCAGCCCACATTGTTAACAACTGCCTCCAAAACGCCACCGATTTGCTTCCTGTTGATGTAGAGGTCATTGCAGTTAAAATATACAAACATTTCCATATCTATACCGTCCGGGTATCTTCACTCAAATCAATCTGTGACACTGCTGATGTGAAGAAAATGCTTTCCTTCTCACGCACACGATTCCTGAGCCTGATGCCAGCAGTTGAGCGCATCTTGAAGATGTTCACACCATTGAAAGAGTACTTTCTTTCCACTGACAGCTGTCCCACAATACTTAGAGAGTTCTTCGAAAATGAAGTAGGTGAAGCTAGGTTTTGGTTTGTCCACAGCGTCAGCGCCCTTTTCCATGACACGGTTCTTAAACTGGAAGGGAACACCCCTTGTGCCACAGATGCCTTTCTGGAGTACATGGAACTACTTGATAAATTGAAACATCGAGAGGCAGAAGCGTTTTTGCCTTCAAGTGTGAGCCTGCTTCTTCAACGTGTCGGGGAACCTCAGAAGGAAACATTCAAGAAAAAAGCAACTGATTTCTACAGTTTTTGTGTTGCATACTTGGAGAAGTGGATGGCTAACTTCCGGGAATTAGCACTCTTCTCCTGGGTTCAACTTTCCAGCCCCCTTTCCTGGCCTTCCGTTCGTAAATCGTGTGACGCATTTTCAGAAATACTGATTGGATCAGCTTCTCTCAACTTGGATCGCCTGTTTGATGAAATGCGGCTCGTAAATAACTTCGCATCACCTGAAAAGCTGAGCGAGTGGTTGGAGAAAAATACCAGTTCCCAGGACAGATGGCATGAATTTTTCGGACTCATGGACTCCAATAAACAACCAGTGCCTAACTTTAAAGCAGTTATTGGATTTGTGTTTTGCCTTCCAGGCACTAGCGCCCCCATTGGGAGGCTGTTTTCAGTCATTAATAATTACTGACGCGATGAGAAAAGCCGTCTATCTGTGGACACCCTAAAAGAATTAATAATGCAGGTTTCAACCAATTTCAACGAAACTTGTCTGGAAATGTGGGATTTTCTTCTCAAAAACCAAAAACGTTTGAAGCAGATTCATTCATCGGAAAAATATAAATATGTATGAAGCACCTAATGAAGAGAGCTGTGATTAGGATTATTAGTTTCGGCAGAAAAGTGCGTACCTAATTTATGTGATTTGAAAATATAACCTACGATGTCATTATGCTAAGGATGTACTTTTTTTCTGTGATTTATATTTTTGTTTCGTCCTACAAAAATGATCTTTAAATACTTATTATACTTCATGAGACATGTAGTCATATTGTTATAGCAAATGGCAATTACTTAACTTAATTTGGTGCTTTATTTGGAAATAAAATATTTTCTGTGCTTTTTCGAACGATTGGTTTAATGTACTGCTTCCTCGAAAAAAAAATCTGGCCACCCTAGTAATATTATGCGTGTAAGAATTCATAAAGGATGTTGCTGTTGCCAAAAATTCTCCGAGTATCCCGTAAAAACGGTTTTCTCTTTAACTTCTAGCTTCCTCTATTTACAGCCATCTCGAAAGGAACCTCCCCCAACCCTGCTGCCACGCGCCCTTCTGGTTGGACCCCCTGGCGAGGCGCACCCTTAGTAACCTCCGACGAGGCGTCGTCGGCACATTGCTCCGCTGAGTCTCTGCTCCTGACGTCGTACTTTGGACAGCCCTTATGTTGCGGATTTTGAGTAAAACGCGCGTTATGAGTGAAGTTTACCGCGTTATGAGACTTGCCGGTTCGTGTTTCCAGAGATCCAGTGCATGAAACAGAAAGAAAAGACATTAGCCTTTATTTCATTAGTTGGTAAGATTGAATTGGGGCGTACATGAGTTCGGATTGGTGCATTATGAAGAGACGCTAATAAGGGGGGGGGGGGTAGGCTTTAGCTCCCGATTCCTTGAATGTAGTAGAGTAGAAGTAAGACACGGAACATTGACCGATGTAGTGAGATGAGTTGAAGTCTATAACGCGACCATAAAATACTCTGTGAAAAAGAAAGATCAGAATATAAGTTTTCGTGTTGCCCCTTGGAACAATTGACTTTTTATTGCGACTACCTTGATAATAGATCCAGTTTATTAGAAGAACAGCACGCCATCGGAAAGAAGCCGCCCGGGAAAATATCAAAGGACAAGGGCGCAGAAGAGGCAAGGTGAGTCAACCTTTTTCTTCGATTTTAATATAAGAACGATTGATTCAGTGGCGGTTCTAGGGGCCAAAAACAGGTGAGGCGATAACCCTTCCAACCCCCCCCCCCCCAACCATCCATCTGTGCACAGAACAGCACAAGATGGAGCGCAACATAGAACAAAATTATTTGAGTACGACCCATACACGCGTCAATTGCCTCTTAATACAAGACAAATAGTTATTTCAACGTGCAGCTCTTAGCAAGTTCACTTACGAGTACCTAGATCCCAGAGCATGGAATTTGAACAATTTTACCCTTTTTATTGACGGGTTATTTTTAGGGTGGGTCTATTTACATTAAATCCATGAGATTCCTCCCATGAGCGGAACGGAGTTTCTATCAACATACAAATGATATCCGCAGGACGATTCATTTTTACCTCAGTAAGAGGACTATTGAAGTATTAAAAGCGTCAAATAGAAGAAAAAATACTGACTAAACGATGTTTTTCTACTCATCGTTGGGAAGAATCAAGAACAGAAACGGAAATAATTAATCAGGTACAAGAAGGTATCACACTGCCGCGACCTACCGGCCCGATAACTCACGAGATTGATAAAATAATATAAATATACAGGGTGATTCAGGAGGAATGTGACAAACTTGCACGGGTCGTAGTGCGTACCTGGACGCACAAAAAACGTTTAGGGACGCATAGCCGAAAATGCTTTGGTTACGAGATATGAGCATTTTCCTGTTGTTTCCCAGTTTCATCAGTTTTTACGGTAATTGTCGTGTTCACGGCTCACCGTTAGTGGTTAGACAAAAAATGACGGTGGATTCGGAAAGAGAACAAAATCCTGTTCCTGAAACCACCATGAAAATCAAAAAATGTCGCTTGGGCGTGGCTACTTCAGCCATGTGAAAAGTTAAGGAAGTAGTTTTTTCAAATACCTGATAAATTTCACATCAGTATCAATCAGCTGCTAGTGCACGCATCGACGGGCAAAGTTGTGGAAAACTACCCTGCTCTGTGTACTTTCGAACGGTGTCCTGATAGTTGAAGTTTGCAACCCTCCGACTTTAGCAATCAAGTTTAAATGCAAAAAAAATGTAAACTTGCTTTGTTAAAACAAGCCGAATAGGTCAGTTTAAATGTCGTTTCCTTGGGGTATTGCGTTCCTTCGAGCATGCTCCTTGGTACGTCCGAGAGAAAATTTCTGATCATATAATTTAGCAGTCAGCTTTGCAGTACAGTCGACAGAGCGGAAACTGTGATTGTGTTTGATGGAATGGTAAACACAAAGGCCCTCCTTAGCAGCAAGGGTCAAATTCTCTTTGGTTATCACATCACACTTGAAGTAGTCATCCACTCGCCTACTGGATGATGCGGCATTCAACGCGAAAATGTGCTTTTGTATTGCGACATGCCTTTGCAAGCTAGTGCGACCACCATTCGTTAAGTTTATTTCAGCTTTGCACACAACACTGCAGACAACAACGTGGGCGTCATCTGGATTCTTCAAAAAAATGTAGAAGAAGGTTTCACAACCTATATATATGTTTTTTGGGTCGCTGAATCCGAATCTGAGCTTTGCCACCTCGCCAGACGCGAGCTTAACTCAGTAAACGCGAAAAACACGTAATTTTTCGGACTTTTTCAGTTTTTGGGCTGTAACTCGGAATGTAAGCGTTTTTACGACTTGCTTACCCTATAACAAATTAATGTAGAGTAAATTTCCTACAAAATTCATGTATAAACGTTTAATGTAGGACCAACCTTAACGCCGCTAGCCCGGTTTGAAAAAACCCTATTTTTTGGCTCTCCGCTGAAAAAGTTGAAAACGCAAATCTAATTGGGCGCTGGCGCCCTTCTATCAACTTCTCACGGCTAAATCCGAATATTACATGAATACCTAGTATACCAAGGTCATATTTAACGAATTGCCGAACGTCAGTGATGTGATTGCCCCCCTATTTTAAACAAAACTCTGTAACTCTTCATTATGCGGTAAGCAGGTGAAAATGAAAAGACACGTGTTTCCAATCAAAAAATTGTATTTGTAAGATGGAAAGTGTATGTTGGTGGAAGGTATGTTATTTTCGAAAGATCAACTAAACTCCAAACTAAAGACTAAACTACTCTTCCATGGCTGTGGCCTGGTCCTCCTCCACCTCCTCGTCTTCATCGTCTGAACCTGGAACAGAGGGATTGGAAGTCGATAAGAAAACATGTTTATGGGAGGTGTGACAGAAAGAAATACAGTAAAGAACATAGGTAGGTACCTGTATGTAGATCAGGGGTCGGAGAGTTTATTATAATGCCAGAGGTCCCTGGCTGCACGTCCGCCAGGACGATGTTTCCGCTTTACCCCTCGGCTGGTGGTGCCCTCAGCAGGCTCAAATTCAAGGGCTGGTCTCTTTTCTAAAGTGTTGTTATACAAATGTGATATCTTAAGCTGCCATTAAAAAGTGTACAGTGAGGGCAGAACTACTTGTATCAAAGGTATTGCTTACCATCAGGCTGTAGAGGTGTGTCATCATCGTCATCTTCAACCTCGATGTTGGTACACATTCCCTCACACACCATGCACAGCCTGGAGCAGTACAGCCCCACCCTCTTACAGCTGCAGTTGCCTCTGCAGCCTTTTTGGCATTTGCATGCTATAAGCTTGAGTAGCTTCTCAGTGGCAGGGGGTTCAAGGGTAGTGGTTGGTGGCAAGTTGCCTTTCACAACTTTCCACCCCCATTTGGTCTGGTGGTAACAGGTTTCCCATCCACTGCTGTACTTGATGGAAAACCCTGTAGGAGTGTTGCTCAGCGGCACCTTTAGTGGGGGGGATGGATGCCACGTTCCCACTAGCCTTGAACGCGGTGGAGACGTACTGCTTGTATCGTAGCTTATTTATTAGAGTTGTGCGATGGTTTCCTCCATATACGGCAACAAGGAATTTTTCACCTGCATCTGAAATCTGCTTGTGTGTGGCGTGAGGGTTGGTGAAATGTTTAATGGACTGCAAGAGATCAGGATATCTTTGAAGGGCTTTGACGAATTTTAGTTTCCCTTGCCTGAACAGTGAAGATGTGGAATCGCAGCGCTTATGGCATGGAGGAATAAAATGTGGTTGGACAGGCTTTCTTCAATGGCATTTGGAGGATAATAAAGTGATGGAGGCTCTTTACCTTTGCCAGGTTTCAAGAAATATACATTTGAAGACGTCTGCGTTCCAATCAAAATGACCAGGAGGTCTATATCCTCACCAAGAACTATGGAAACGGCATGTTCTTTGGCTATTGCTTGGGCTGTTTTTACAATGAGAGTATCAGCATCTTCTTTGGCTTGATCGGTGTCGATTTTGGCTGCAGTGAATTTCTGTCTGAGCATGTCTATGAACCTGCTTTTGTTGTGGGCGTTGGACAGGAACTTCTCTTGGGAAACTATTGGCATCATATCCTCAGTGAAATGAACGGCAACCGACTGCACTTTTGACCTCCTCAAGCGCTCCATTTCTTTGGTGCCTTTCTGGGTGTCAGAGTAGCCATCAAAAACAACAACAGCCGTTGCTGTATACTTGTTTATGACGTACTGAACGTAGTTGTCACATATTTGTCCAAACGTTTTCTTTTCAGGCCACACAACTCTAGGCAGAAGAAACCCACCATCAACCACATACACCGGAGAGGTGTCCAAAATAGATGTATCACTCTCTGCTTGCAGAGCTTTGTACAGTGAGGATTTCGTCCCTTTCCTCATTAAACCCCCGTTCTTGTCATCAAACAGAGCGAGTGGAAAAGGGCTAAGTTCGTGTGCCAAGAACTCTTCGAGTTCCTCATCTGACTGTTTGGCAATACTCATGCGTTGAAAGAGAGTAGTTGGGTTAACAATTACAGTTTCGTTGTGCACCACTATGGACGATTTCATGTTAGAAAGAGATAGGACCCTATCGCTGCGTTTGAATTTGACTGATTGGAAATTGTTGCCAACAATCTTGCGAATACTCTTGGCTCCTTCTTCTCTGGACATGTGGCAGTTTATTGTCTGATCTGCCACGACTCCTGTGCTTAAGGAAATTAGCTCAGGGGTGTTCGAGAAGGGTGGGTGTTGGCGAAACCACTCCATCATTTTTGCAGCAGCAGTGTAGTCTCGGTGTTGTGAGGATTCTCGAGAGTCAACATGTTGTTCAGAAGAGGCAAAATCTATACCACTAAATCCTTCCACGGCATCGCAAATCTTTCTGTGTGTTGCCATTCCCAAAGTCCATCTTGACAGGATAGCATCAGTAGTACTGTCACGGGCCAGCTTCTCTCCGTGACGGCCGGGGTTAAAAGGGGGAAGGGAGACGAGAACGGGAAAATCACTGGCAAACCCCTCTTATGCTAACAATAAACCTTAAAATCTATCCTTAAGCTACCCGTGTTGGTTATTTCATTATGATTATTATTACTATTATTATTTTTAACCTACGATTTTTTTTTTTTTTTTTTTTTTTTTTTAAATTAGAAACTGGGGCAAGCGGCGAAATAGAAAGAATTTATACAATACAAGGCTGGGGGAGGAAATCATCGTCTGACGAGAAGTAAACGGCTCGGGTTACATGAGCCGGGGAGCTCCTTATTTCTTTTCTACAGATTACGCGCGTATAGTTTTAAATCCCCTTTTTCTCTTTAACTTTCCTGAGGGTAATTGACCTAGGCTATCTGACTCTCTTCGTTTCCTCTGTCCTTGGTGACCTAGATGTGTCACATCCTTGACTTGACTTTCTTCTGTGCCTCGGCTTGGACTGCCGGCTGGGCCCCAATTTTCCTTCCGATTTCGAATATCGGGCACTGGTCCAGTAGAGGAAATTTGGATGAAGAGTGGGAGGAAGAGATCTCGCGTCTTGGTTTGACTCCAAGGAATCTCTTTTTTTTTTTCACGCAGCATCTCATGGCTCTGACGCATGCCTTGCGTCTTTTCGTAATGACCGTTTTTTTTTCTAACGGGGGAGGCCACATCAATTAAAACTATAAGGTAGCAAACATAAGAAACAAAGGGAAAATAGGCAGGTCTGATCGTAGTCTAATGAATAAGAACTAGTGATAATAAAACTCGAAATCTCTTACCTAGGGCTTAGCTATGGGGCATCGTTATTGGGACTAACTCTAGAACCATACGAAAAATCGAAAAATATTTTGATAAGTTTGCTAAATCTAAATGCGTATCGTTATTAAGGACGGGACCCTTGCTTACTTACGGATTAATTCCTTCGGCTGGCGGCGGGCGGAGGCCGAGGGGCACCGACTACCTCATCCAGCGGCGGGGGGATGATTAGACGCCGCGCGTAGTATCCTTGGACCTTTTTCATAATAAATTTCACGGCGTGATAGAGGAAGAACGCAGCGATTATTAGATTGAGGAGAACCCATAGGACATTGGATGAGTGTACCACCACATCCAGGGGAATAAACCCTTGCACGGGGCGGGCTTGTGCGAGGTTTAGCAGGAAGGGGTTTTTTATGAGGACGGCGATGAGGAGGAGGAGGGTAATTAGCGTCAAATTTGATTCGTGGGCACGGGTGGATTCCAGTAACCGGGTGAACGGGTGGCGGGGTGTTGTCGGTATGATCGGTTGGGGGCGGTGACCTAAGTGGATGTGAGGTACACTCAAATTCCAGAGTTCGTTAAGGCATTCGTTCAGGTTGGAATAGCGGAAGGGGGGATGTTGACCCATCGGCGGAACCTTAAGCGTGGACATTCTGGCCCAGGACGCGGGTAGCACGTGTATAATAAGGGCGTCGTTTGCCCCGTCTCTATCGCAAGGGAAGATCGTTGAAACTAGGGGGTAGTCGCCCGATTCGAGGGAACATCGGCAGGGGACGAGCGTCATCATCGACCCACGAGATTTCGTAAGGGAGGGAATAATTAAATTTTGAGCGGGTTTGTCGGGGCATTTGAGGCTAAGTTTTTCGGGGGGGTGCACGATCGAAAACGTTTCTGGACTAACTTGGGTGACTTGGAGGTCGTGTTGGGGAACGCACTTGATGTTGCAGTCCCAGCGTGAAATTCGGCGCCAACCGCCGACCGCACGTCGAGAAAAATGAAGGGGCGAGGGTGCGGGGTGCTAGACAGAGGCTCGAGGTTCTCGGTGAGCAGTCCCTTTGGGGCATTGCTAACATAAAAATCTATGTTCCACTTACTGCGGATGAGGTAACTCGGGTTGTCGACTAGGGCGCAGGTGGAGTTGTCCCAGGCGAAGGGTACGGCGATAATTTCGAAAATTTCCCTATTAGCGTGGATGGTTTGCACCGGAATTTTGATAATGATGTCGATGTGATCCGGCGTTATAAAACAGGTGGCTTAATTTAACGAGTAATAGAGCGTGAGTTCCGTTAAAGGGATGGCGAGTTCCCGGTTTCTTCGGGCCAGGCTGATTTGTAGCTGGGTGAGGTCTTTGGCGAGGGTCTGTGGTTCAACGAGGAGCGGGGGGATCTTATTCTCATGGCAGGTGTTTATGATCTGAGCGCGACTGACGACAAAGAGGGTTTCCAGGTTCTGCTTGGCAAGCGAGCTAAGGGTAGACCACGTTGTTTGAAAAATGTGGGCTTCTTGGTCTTTATCCGAGCCGATCGCTCCGTAGATTTCGGATAGAGACTTTTCCAGGTCGGAGATTTTTTGGTAGTCTCGTTTTAGGAACTCTTGATGAAACTGTGCGTCCTCTTCGAGGTGTTGGGTAATTTCCGAGATTTTTCTATGTTCGTCGTCCGTTTGAAGTTCGAGGTCACCGAGGACGCTCTCCAGTTGCCCTTCGTTCACAAATAACGGCTCGAGGGTACGAGTTGTCGCAGTGTCGCAGCACCAATTCAAGATGTCTCCTAGGAACGCTTGAAGTCGCCGGGGTTTTTTAAAGGGTCGATCGGAGTTGTTTTGCGCCGGAGAGGTGAAGTTATTTCCGAGGCTATCGTCAAGTTGTCTAAGGTGCGAGGTGAACTGGCTCGTAACCTCTTTCAAATTATCGATCAGTGAGCAGTGGAAGTCGCTGGTTCTGTTCACGCAGTCAAGTTCATTAACGGGATTTTTCGCGTCAAACTCGAGTCGGGAGGGCCACGCGCTTCTATAGGTTAAGGGGGAGGATGACTCATACACGACTATTTTAGGAATTCTTAAGAAGTGGGCCCCCGACACCACAGAAGTATCGAGCGATCGCGTTCCACCCGCGAAAACCGATAAGGCCAATAAACTTACAAAGGCGTTACACATGTCGTTAGGTACCGCGCTGTTTTAATTATAATGGTTCGAATAACCTATTGACTGCTCCGTTTGGTTTAGCTATTTTATTAATTTCAACTCGGTCAGTTGGGTGGGGTGGCAGTTTTCTACATTTGATTTCCAAACACGGGTCAGTATCTTGGTGTCGCGTATTTTTCCACGCGCCTCGTTCTTAGGGACGGGTTCCGGGGGGAAAATTTATTGCAAGGTTGTAGTTTTTCTTTTCCTTTTTCCTTTTGATGTTACATTTTTTCTTTCGTGGGAATTATTGAAAACTTTTCCTTCTCTCTCTCCTATTTCTCTTTTCCCCTTTTATTTTTTTTTGATCGGTTCCTTCGGCAGGAGTTTGCTAAAATTTTGGCGAGTGTCGTTTTCGTCTGGGCAGGGGTCTGCTTACGTTTTGTTTTTTCTCTCACTTTTGTTAAAACCGGCTCGGAATAATTCAAGTTATAAGTTACAATTCAAATCACAGGAAATATTGGGTATCGCATTTCTGGTGGGAATGGGGTTAGAAAGAATAACGTGGGGAACATCGGAGAGAAAAAGGAAGATAAAATGGTAAATTTACGAAGGGAAGAAGGACAGCTATCTGATTAAATTTTGATTTTTTATTCATTTTCTCAAATGATAGCGTTTCATTCTAGAAACGTGGACCACATCGACGAAGGGTTTTTTCTTTTTGTTATCTCTAGAGATTTCGTAATTAAGTGGGGAGACTCGACGTTTGATTGTGTAGGGTCCATACCAGAAGTGCAAGAGTTTATCAGATTTGCCTACTTTTCGGCGAGGAGTGTAGACGAGTACTTTGTCACCCACAGTGAAGTTCACTTCACGGTGAAATTTGTCGTAACGCTTCTTTTGTTTCTTTTGTGCCTCTGCTATTTTTCTCCGGGCATTTTCCCGAACGGTTTTCATTCTTTCTAAGAATTGGGTGGCTGGTTCGCTTTCAACTTTGAAAGGTTGGAGGGCTGTGTCTACCGGGAGTACTGCTTGACGGCCGTATATGAGTTCGAAGGGGGTACACTGCAAAGTTTCCTGAAGACTGGTGTTGTAACTGAATGTTACCATAGGCAAAAACTCGTCCCAATCGTTTTGGATCGCATTCGTGTACATACTAAGCATTGTCGCAATGGTTTTATTCTGCCTTTCACATAACCCGTTGGTCTGGGGGTGGAAGCTAGTTGTATACTTAGGAGTAGAGCCCATTCCGAGTAGGAGGTTTTTAACCAGATTTGAGCGGAAGCATGCTCCGCGGTCCGACAAAATTTCTTTTGGGCACCCGTGCTTACAGATAATGTCTTTGATAAGAAATTTGGCTACCCTCGAAGCGGTTCCGTCTAGCAGTGCGTCGGTAACGCAGTATCGAGTGGCAAAGTCGGTCACTACCACGATCATGGTGTTGCCATTCAGCGACTTTCGAAAGGGCCCTAGTAAATCTATAGAAATGTTTTCAAAGGGGTTGGCAGTAGTGGTAATCGGTTGGAGCAGCCCGGGTTTTCTTGTCTGGGGGGACTTTTTTGATTGACAGTCAGGGCACGTTCGTACGTATTCTTCTGTGTCTTTGTAAAGGGTGTCCCAATAATACCGGGTTTTAATTTTGTGTACCTCCGAGGGGGTCGGTGTGACAGCTTTCGAGAACCTCTTGTACCAAGCTTCTCGGGATAACGAGTATAGGGATTACTTGACCTTTGATAAATTGTTTTTTGTATAATCGTCCGTTAGTCATCGTGAAGCTTCTTGATTTTTTGAGAATTTTACTATTCGCTAAGGAAGGATCGGTGAGCGCATCAATGATCAATTTTAAGTCGGAATCTCCTAGTTGTAAATTAGCCACGTCTAATGTGTCCAATTGATACACCATTATGTCAAGTTGTTCTGCATTTTCTTCGGGGTCATCGACAGGGTAACGAGAGAGGCAGTCGGCGTCACGGTGCTTCGCTCCCGATTTGTGAATTATTTCGTAATTAAACTCTTCTAGTTTTAACGCCCACCTGGCCAACCTACCCGCGGGGTCCTTGTTGTTTCTCAGATAACACAAGGCGTGATGATCGGTGACGATTCGAAATTCCGGCCCCATAGGAAACTCCTCCATTTTTGGGTGGCGTAGATAATAGCTAGCAATTCTTTCTGACTGGTGTCGTAGTTTTTTTCAGCGGCCGATAAACGCCGAGAGCTGTACGCTATAGGGTGAAAGTTGCCGTCAAATTTTTGAATCAGGACGCCTCCCACTCCCAGGTTTGACGCGTCGCATCGGATTTCTGTTTCTGCCTCGTTATTGAAATTTTTTAGAATGGGGGCGTGGGTCAGGGCCTGTTTTAACGGATCAAAGGCTGTCTGCTGGTCTTGGGTCCAATTAGAAGGTTCGTTATTTTTTGTCAATTTCGTCAACGGGCTCGCTATGTCGGAAAATCGGGCAATAAATTTTCTGTAAAAATTGCACAGGCCTAAGAAAGCTTGAATCCCATTAACGTTTTTCGGTCGGGGGAAGTTATCAACTGCGGTTAGTTTTTCCGGATCGGGTCTTATTCCCTCGTCGCTAATGACGTGACCTAACAATTTAACCTCGGAGTAGCCAAATTTACACTTTTCTGGGTTGAGGCGTAGATTCGCCTGCCGGAACCTGTCAAATACTAATTTCAAACTGTTGCAATGACGGTTCACGTATTTCTCCGACATCACGAGGACGTCATCGAGGTAAATTAAACAATGTAACCACTTTAGCCCGGCTAATGCTTTGTCCATGCAACGGGAGAAGCAGCTGGGTGCCCCGGATAATCCGAAAGGTAAAAAATTAAATTCGTAAAGCCCTTCCGGTGTTATGAAGGCAGTCTTCGGCCAGTCCATCTCATTTACTTTCACCTGCCAGTATCCACTGGCCAAGTCTAACGCGCTATACATTTGGTTCTTTTGAAGGTAGGAGAAAAGGTCATCAATGAGTGGCAGGGGGTAGCGGTCCTCCTCAACGCTTGCGAGACGAGAATTCTCGCTTACTATTATTTCATGATGGGAAAGATTAAAACACGGGATTTCTACGATTTCTTTTTCTTCTTTAAATGCAAGAGGGGGAAAATTTAGCTGGTCCGATTGAGGGAGGGTACATTCATTCTCAAAAATGTAGGTTTTTTCGGGATCGAGGGTGATTTGAGTCACTGGGATTTTACCAAAGGATTTTGCGGGGATCGAAACCGTTCTCGTTGACCGAAGGGGGTGATTCATAATTTCTTTTTCTATTGTCGTTCGTTCTAAGTTGGAAGCTTTCAAGAGTGAGTGCAGGGGGATTTTGAAACACAAGCCGAGCGCCTTGAGTTCAACAATTCTTTCTTCAAAATTAATGGTGGCGCGATACGCCTCTAGCAAATCGTCTCCCAGCAAAATGTCCGCTTTTAGGTCCTTAATAACGATACACTTACAAGTTAACTCTAACCCTACAACCTTAATCTCTACTGCCGTCTGGCCTTTAATGTGTAAATTAGTGCCGTTCGCAGCCCTCACTCTGAGAAACGGCACTCTTTCTAGGGTTTGTCGCCCTACTAACCGTTCAGCGACGATGCTGAGAGCTGACCCGGTGTCAATTATCACATTTACTTCCTGCCCTCTAACTATTCCGGTGAATGACGTAGGATTATGATCCGTCTCGATCCGGTTTATCGCTTTTCCTTTTTCTATTTTATTTTTTGCGAACTTCACGCGATAATTAGGCCTTTTCCGACAAAATCTCCTAACATGGCCAAGCTTCCCACAATAAAAACAAGTACTCCCATAAGGCTTAAAATTATTCAATCCACTTACGAATCTAGACTTGAATTTATTGTTAAATTTAATGTTACTGTCTACCGGCGGTCGAGAGGTAAGGGGTCTCTTTACCTCCGGAAGGCATTTTCCGGACAGGAGCGAGCTACGTGTCCCACTTTGCGGCAATTAAAACAAATTGGTCTTCCATCTTCCGTCCTCGAGGGTCGGGTAGAATTTCGTTCACAATTTATTGGGGCTCTTCTCGCTCCTCCCAGGTTTCTATTATTATACCTATAATGGTCAAAACTTGGGTGCGACCCACCTGATCGAGCGAGTTGGTCGAGACGTCGGCGGAGCATCTCCACCTCTTATCTCAGGTCCGGGGCCGGCGGAGCCGAAATCGGACGATGGTCCTCTTCTCTCCGGGCGGTGACCTCTCGGAATCGGCGAAGGCTGGTCCTTAGATCGGCCACGGTGCCGTTCGTTTGGGTGGCCACCCAGCTCGCAGTGTGGTCGTCTAGGCCTCGAATAATGGCCCGACATTTGGCCTCCTCGCTCATTTCGGGGTCGACCTGCTGGCAAAGGGCCACCATCTCGTGGAAGAAGTTCCACAGGTCCTCCCCTGGAGCTCGCCGTCGGGTGAGGAGACGTAACCGTAGCTCTTCTGCGGAGTGCAGGGGCTCGAACGTGCCTTTTAACCGATTTTGAAGCTCTTCCCAACCGAGCCCCTCGTCTTCCACGGCGTCGAACTAACTCAGGGCGGCGCCCGACAGATACTCTGGAAGGTGAGCAGCTTTTTCGTCGTTGGTCCACTCTTCCACTCTCGCCTTTCGGTTAAACAGCCGTAGGAAACGTGCGACGTCCTCCCCGTCTCTTCCAGAAAATTTGTTCATTGTTAGGGATGAACTTGCCTTAACTTTGCGACGTTCGCGTCGTGACGTCTCCTCTTCTTTGATCCGGACGTCCTCTTCCTCGTCAGCGAGGAAGTGAACGTCGTCTTCCTCCGGCGTTCGGTTCCCCCTGAAGTAGTCTAGGTTCCGTTGGCTTCTCGTCACCGGCATCGCACGGTGGTCATTTCAATTTCACTCCCGTCTTTTCCTCTCCGGTACCGAGTGACCTCCCGTGGCCGTTACTTTTTTCGCGGCACGAACATAGGAATCTACCCGGCGCCTCCACCAAAATGTCACGGGCCAGCTTCTCTCCGTGACGGCCGGGGTCAAAAGGGGGAAGGGATACGAGAGGCGTAGATCTCTATTTCACATTTATCGTTTATTTACTTATTAATTCATACGTCCCACCGCCCCACATTAGTTTTTTTTTATTCAAGTATTTATTAAACATTCACTATGACCGAGCTCCAGTAAAGACACTCACGAGAGTCCCGAATGATTGCTTTTTAGACCTTCGAATTAGAGTCCTTTTTCTCATTCCCCTTTCGGACGGCGACGCTCCTTTTTTAAATCCTCTCTCACTCCTTCCAACTTCCAAGGCGTCGCGTCCGAAGAGTGGGGCCGTGTGTTGCGGGTCTGCATCGTGACAGTACCACGACCTCGAGTAAGCCCACCGACAGCTTTCATGTGCTTCATCAGCTCTTGTTCTACACACATATCGCTCCATGTTCCACAACGAAACTTATTGGATCGGCGAATAGTGAACCCCCCTTGCACAGAGAAGGCTTCAAACTCATTTGGGGGAATGGTGTGCTGTAGCTCCATCATGTCCTGTAAATACAAATGGCAGCACTTTGCATACAGGAAGTGCCCGCTAGAGTGGAAGTAAGGAAGCATATCATTGACGGTTTCCAAATGCTTGGCCCAGTTTCCAGTTCTTTCCGAATCAATGAAAGTCAAAATCAGAGTAACCATCTGGAAGTACTGACTCCACAACTTGGCAGTGGGCCCCAGGAGTGTGAATTCTTTAGCTTTTCTTTGAATTTCGAAGCAAGTTCCTTGGCACAATCTTTCTCGTGTGCGTTGAGAATAACTGAACGATCAGGACTGTACAAAATGTATTCAACTTCAGTTTTAAATGATTCTGAAAAATCAATAGCTTCCAGTATTACTGATGCCAGAACCCTGTGAGCTAACATGTGAGCTCTCACCGCTCTGGCATATGCGTGCCCTGTCATTACTTTTTCAGTGCTGATGGCAGCATACATCAGATTGAACAGTTCCGACAAACCGCTACCTTCCATAATGAATCCCACTGCCCCCATGAACGACATGAGAAGATGAAAGCCACCGAGCCTTACACTCACGTTGTTTAACCCTTTCACTACCAATTACGATAAAAATAAAAAATTGGGTTAAATGCAATTTCAATCACTCAAAGGGTGCTTGAAGATGTTATCAACGTGATTTCATAATTTTCGGATAACGTTATCAAGGGGTTTCGGAATTGTCGCAGTGGTATTTTTAAGGTGTCCCACTTGGTCCCAGTGGTATTAGTGGGGTGTCCCATTCGGTCCCAGTGGTAGCCAAACTCATCCCATTCTGTCCGAATGAGAGAAAAAGCACTCAGTTTCCTCGAGATTTAGTGATGACCCCCCCCCCTCCATTTTGTTGTATTTTTTTGTTTTTCATAGGTATTTTTTTTATGTGCATTGTACTTCGCATTTTATATTTCTTCATACATTCAGTCTTATGTTGAAAAAATGGTGAAAAAGCACTTTGAAAAAATTGCTATAAGCATGACTTTAGGAATGACTGAAATAAAAATATAAAATATAAAAAATGACTGAAGAAAAACAACAACGAAAAAGTCATTGAGCGTGGTATGGGGTAAAACATTTTTGGCATAAAGGGACTTCGCAAGATGAGCATATGGATTTCGTTCGAGTTTCTTTTTTATCTTTTTCCGCACATCGAACGCACCGACGCCTTGAAGATCCAACGCGTGGGAGATGGTCGCCAACATTCAACATTTTTTTCGAACGTTTTGAAGGACGGCCAGCGCTAAGTCGACGCTTCACATTGCAGTGCCGTCTCCCTTCGTCAATCAGCTGCTCGGCCAATGGGATGAGAAACATTTTTAGTTGCTGCTTCTTGCTTTGGGTTTCGTCGAAGAGAGTCCACGCATTGACGCAGGCGGTCATGAGCAATTTGTAGAACGTTTTTTTCCACCACTTCATTGACTTCCGCCCAAAGTCATATGAGCAAACCTTCTGGTCTGAGAGGTCCACTCCTCCCATGAATTTGTTGTAAAAGCAAATGGCCTCGGGACAATCCAACTCCAGCATGGTTCCGTCTTTCTGCTTTCGTGTGGTTTTTGAAATGGTCGCATCGTGGCAGTTACTTAGAACTGTAAAGTCTTTGCTGTCTTGCCACCTCGCAGCCAGTAGCCCACTATTTGAGGACAGCAGCTGGAACTCACCTCTCTTCAGCTTACCGGAAAACTTGGGCATGTTTTTCCGGTTCGTCATGGAGGTTCCCAATGCGGGCACTGTCAGATTCTCGAGGAGTCGCACGCTGGTGAAGAACCGGTCGAAAATGAGGGTGACATTACGGTCTTTCAAAGTGCTCGCCAGTTTGGACACAACTCTCTCTCCTAGCGTGGTGTCATCCTTGATGGTATTGGTATCCTCCCTTCCGCTGTATATATTCAAGTCATATGTATATCCAGTAGACGCGTCGCATCGCTCCCAAATTTTTATTCCTCTTTTTATGGGCTTGAGTGGCATATATTGTTTCAAACTCGAGCGGCCTTTGAATTTCGCCATGGACTCGTCGATGGACTGGTACGGGCTCTCTTCTCTTGCGTTCGAAAACGTCATTTTGAGGCAAGACACTACCTCATCCATGTAGTAAGTTTTCGACGCGTCAGCCGGCTTATCGGGGTAATTGAAATACATTTTAGACGTCAATAGTTGAAATCGGTTCCTGGAAATGGCTTTCTTTATCGTGGCATTCCCAAGGGAGGGATGTTCTGACCAGTAGTCCGAAATGTCTGGTAGTTTGTTGATACTCATTATAATCATTCATCCGATGACAATCATTATTTCGTGGTAGTCGCAATCGGGAATAAGCGAGGGCTCCTTCTTTTTTTTCTTTTCGGCTTGCGCTTTTTGGGTTTTTCGAAGGATTTCTAGGCGCATGTTGGTGCACTGCGCAATGAACATGAGGAGGCTTCGAGGAAACATTTTCAGGAAGCAGTCGATTTCGTCCAAATCGGTGGAGTTTGGAGCGGAGAGTAAGCAATGCGTCGGGCGAGGAAGTGTGGGGTTGAACTTTGGTTGGAACCGCAACCGCACTACTTACTTGAGGAGCCGCAGTTGGTCCATCATCTTCGTCAGAGGGCGAATCGGGGTCGACATTAGCAGCAACATTTTCATCCTCGTCAGAAGAACTGTCACCAGAACTAGGAGCGAAAAGACTGCCGTCTTCACTCTCACTGAGGTCTGACAGCTCGTTATCCGATTCCAGAAGACGCGCTATGTCGTCGGGTGTCAAAATTCTTTTCCTTTTACTCATGGTGGACCGTGAAATTCTGTAGAAATAAAGATAAAAAGTATTGTGAGTGTGTCGACTTTTCCTTACCATTGGGACAAAACTGTCCCAGGTGACCCAAATCAGAAAACAACTCAGGATCAAAAGACTTGGTGATTCTACTATCGTCTAGAATGTCGTCAATGATCAAGGAGCTCCTCATCATGACCAATATTAGCACTAAAACCCCTCAGAATTTGGGAAGTTACCCGAGAAAAGTACGTTACTGAGGTCTTCAAAATGATGAATTTTACGGATCGTAAAAATGAATAATTGATACTTTTCCTATTTTCCCATGCAAATTAATTAATGCTCTTACCGACCGATTCGTTTCCAGAAGAAAACAATAAATCCCCGAGGCACGACGACTGGGATTCACTCCGCACATTCCGACGTCCCAGGTGGTTCTGCAACCGGTGTTTTTATGATAACAGAGCTTTTCTACTTATTGGTGGTGATTTCTAGCGGAAAAATGTGGCACTGACGGGCTTGTTGCCCCTATACAGACCACTGGGACAACTCTCAAGCAACAATTGATGGCATCTCGTCCCTCTGGAATTTTTTGAAAAATCTTGGGACGTATTGTCCCGGTGGTAGTGAAAGGGTTAAATCACTGTCTCCCTTACAACTTGCAACTATTTCTCTTGCTTTAAGGTACAGCGGCTGATCGAAGGTAATGAAGGTTGTTCGCTGGTTCAGGGATTTTGTTTTTTCAACACTGCTCAGCAAAGCCGTGTGGATCGTGTTATAGTCACTTGGCGGTGAATTGATGAATGGTTGGCAATCAATATATGTTATTTCATGTGGAAGGTGTCTAGAAATGTCTTCCAGAAACCCATTCCAACCTCCAATACCCAGCAGTTCCACATGTTTTCCATAGAGCCACATCAGATGTGGTTCAGAGGGAATGATTGAACTTTTGGTCGTGAATGCCTGACTGATAGGTATGATCTGAACACCAGCTAGGCCTGCACCAGTCTTTTCAAACACTTTAACTGCCACAGTTCCCACACGCCCAACACATTCTGCTGAAGGCATGTTCTTCGACCTATCTATGTGTTGCCCTGGGACAACTGCTGATTTTGGAGTGACACAGATAATGCCACCCATTGAATGGAAGGTGTTATGCCCATCAATAGTTCGTATGTTGAAGTCAGCATTGTCATACACGAACTGCGATAGTGCTGGCTTATTAACAGCAACTGATGACTGAAACGTAGCTGAGGTTTCAAAACGGACTGCCTCCGAATACGATGAACAAAACCCAAATGAACTTAGAACCTCAATTAACCTTCTTGATCCAAACTTCCTGTACAAAAACGTCGAAATGCCCACTTGAAGGGGAGATATGTAGGACGTTGGCCTTATGGCTGTCAGTAGGCAGTCAGCTATTGCAAGGGATTTCTTCTTCCACTTTTCAAAATTTCCTTTTTTCTTGTTGAGTACAACAGCGTCAGTAAAGACTCGGAGAGATTTTGGAATTATGTCGTCAATGTTTTCCATAAATGTGTCAGGTGGAGGGTAGTGTGTCAAATCGTATACTCGAGATCGTGCATCTTCAACTATAATATCAGCTGCTGTCTTAACGATTCTCAACCTTTCTTCGTCCTCAGACAATCGCTCCTCATACACCTATCAGTAATAATCTTGTGACCTGTTCCTCTGAAACAAACAATATAAGGCATGTTGTTTGTTACAAGTACATCTTCCCCGTACTTCTCAAGAAGACGATTTTTTACTGTTTTTGGGTGTGGACAAACCCCTCCTGCTGTTACAGCCTCATTCAGCAATTCCTCAATTGTAAACTGGCACTCTTCATTACTGTTCTCAAGATAAGTGTAAATTGATTCCATTACTCTATCCACATCATCCTTAGGTCTCCCCTTGTCCACTGTCACTCGTTTGGGGAGGTAGAGCTGTTTCATGCATAGATAATGGTATTGAGCATCAGCAGCTGGCAAATCATTCACTGAGTGTATGCGCTGTATAATAGCAGTTTCACTTTCATCACCTCGATTGTTCACCAACCTCTCCACGTTTTCAGCAACAGTGTGTTGAGTAACAGGATAAACTGGGTTCCTGTCTGTTACTGGCTTTTTAATCTGCTTTTTAGAATAATCAGGAGGGATTAATTCACCACATATAAAACAGTGGGTTTTGAATGAGAATTGAGGGACGCCTTGCACTCGACGTTCAGGTGCTTCCTTCAATTCTCTGTTTCTCTTACGGGCAGCATTAAAAAGCTTTGGATTAACGTAGCTCTTCCTAAATTTTTCGTGAACTTCAACTTGCTTATCAATCTGAAGCCTTTTTAGAATCACAACCTTACCATCCTCTCGAGCTTTGCTAGCCTCAATGAAACTCGCGAGCCCCTGCTCCTTCACTACCGTCGTTTTGGTTCCGTCGTCTAACGACTGGTCACATAACACGCACTCGCGAGACATTTTGAGCACATAATTCAACTTAAAAGCGTTTGAAAAAACTCGTAACCGCGTCTGAGGGCGACTGAATTGGAGTAGGAAGGGAAGAAGGGCAGGTGTTCAGGGCCACTGTGAGGGAGGGAGGGAGGAGGACACAAAGGAATGCGAGGGGAGCGAACCGTTACCAGGGGTCTTCCACCTCGCAGCTGAGAATAATTTACCCGAAAAAAAAGCCTCACTTCTCCAGATTTTTATTTCTAAACTTGCTCATGAAGGGACTCAACAAAAAAGGTACATTCATGTTAAAGTTGGGAACCAACTTAAAATAAGCCCTGTAGCGCGGACCAAAATTGTTGCTAAATTGTGGCTAAATTGTTTCATGAGCACCTCTTCTCGGTCCAACGCAATTATTTTGTAAACTAACTAATTTTTTTTTTACCTTTCAGAACATTACCAATATTTAAAAAAATTAAATGGCTACATCGTTATCATTCAAATTTTAGTCACGTTAACATTATTTTATTATTCACAGTCTTCGTATTCATCTTTTTAAGGCTCGTGTATTCTACGAAAAAAAATTATTTACTTATATGTATGCAAAAATAATAATATAAAAAGTAACGCTTTTAACGGCGTAATTCATTAGAGTTCCTGAGCACCCTTTCGCGCATTCTCTTTCCCTGAAGAAGAAGAGGTTCAGTCGTAGTCTCAGCAGCTGTATGAGGTACTTCCTGAAACACGAAACATCATATGCTTTTCGATAACGGCAGGTTTAAGACGAGCAAGCAATGCTGGTGCAAGCAAACCGTTCAATTCATATTCAAGCTTGACCTACATCATCGACTCCCACGGACAATTCTTCGTCCGGCAATCCTCCTCGCACACACACGTGAAGAACACTGCAAGAAATAATTATGTTTGCTGCTTTCTTTGGGTGGTAGTGAAGAGTCCTGTGTTTCAAAAGGCAACGAAACCTGTCATAAGAGCACGCATACAGTTATTAAAATACAAATAGGGTGGTCAGTTTTAGCTTGTAAAAAAAGGGTGAAATTAGACCTCATTTGTGATCGAAAATGGACTATGGTCCGAAAATAAAAACTGTAATATATGATAATTAAGGCAGAAGTGACTTTTCTCGACAAAATGCGAGTGATGATTAATTGATTAATTTGCTACCCACACACTATTGAAAAAGTTTTCCTGGTCTTGGGAAGCCGATATGAAGTGAAGAGATTTAGCGCGAAATAATGGGGGTTGAATTTTTTGAAAAACTTAAAATGTCCGGATTCTCTCCAGTTTGAATGACTGTCATGGCCACCGAAAGTGATCAAATTGATCTTAAATAGCTAAAAACAGCTAAAATAGCTTATCCCGACAGTTAAAAGTTTGCTCCTTCCGAATCCGTCGTCAAAAGTTGCAAAACGTTCACTTTGGAGTAAGCAACTCGCATTTTTTCGAGAAAAGAGACTTCAGCCTTAAACATGATGTAAAAAATCGTATCTCGAAGAGTTCTGATTTTCGGACCATAGTCGATATAATACCAACCATGCTGTATATGTACACAGATATTAAGCAAATGTTTGAACTCACCGTGACTTCAGTTCTGTTGTCCGTTGACGCGCTTAATGATGGACCTTGCTCGTCTATGCACAACGTTAAAACGTTGCTCAACAACATTTGAACCCCCAAGTAAACAGTTAGTATTAGGAAGTATTTTCAGGGAATGGAGTAAGGAGTATGGGTTCAAGAGGATAACCACTGTCTCCTGAAACATAAAGCATGATACAAAAATTGATCGATAGAAACAGGAAAAAATACTACCTACTAGTAACCAAGCATCAAAATCTCCTGAGTCGTGTTTTTCCAATAAAAACTTTCTCAACGAACTCATTTTCCATATAAAACTATCATGGGTCGACCCCGGGAATTTGGCATTGACATTTGTTATCAAACAATTAGCATCACATACCTTACAAAAAGGGCCTAGTAAATAGAATAGTTATCAAGATTAATAAACATTTTAGCTGATAGTCCGTACCAACTGCACATTATTTGAGTGCACGTTTTTTTCTATTAACGTACACATTTTCAGGATGATTCTTCTCCCGTACGGTGCAGCTATTTGAAAGTGCAGTCTATGCAGCCGACAACTCCTCTCATACCACTAGTATGCTGGAATCTGTATTAATCGTCAAATTCAATTGTAGAAAAATATTCTTATCGTTAGATGAAGATCTTACTGAGCTCTCACAGCAGTTATTTCATCTTGGGCCGGAAAATGAATGTATTTATGGGCCAACTTATGAGTAACAGCCCAAGTTACTTCGCGCAGTACATTACTCACTGATGGTTGGCTCAAAGCTAGCTCCAAATCTTGCGCTACTGAGAGCTGATAGCTGCCCTGAGCGAAAAATCGTAGAGCTCTCAAAAACTGTGAAAAGAAACCTCTATTAGTTATGTTCTTTTTATTTCACATCTCCCCTTCCTTCACTTTAGTCTCCGGAGTTACAGCTCGACTATTGAGCGCTACCGCCAAAAAAGGCCTTAGGTCTTTCAAAAACTCCCAATCGAGCTGTTTAGAGAGCCTGAAGAGACTTCTGAATCTGAAACAGGTTTTAAACAATATCGTTATTCACAAATTATGACTCTTTATGTTCTGAACCACGCATTACCTTGTCTCACTCATGGAATCAAAGGCCAAATAGCCAACCACCAGCGGCCTGCGAATAGTAGTATGCCTTTGACGGCTGAACGAACGCCTAAAACACATAGTTATAGGTACCTAATTTTACTAGGCAAGTTTTGAACACGGTGTTTGGTACATGTTTGAAGCTATGTCGCAATGGAACCAGCCAATAAAATGAGAGATGATTAAAATTTATAGGGTCGTCCCACAGCAACTGGGTCATATTTAAAACTTATGAACTTAACTTATGGGAATGGGATTTTATATCGCAAGCCATCTGATTTCATTCATTTCCTTCGAACATTCAACGGCATGAGTTACCTAAGGCTACGGTTACTATGTATGCGATTTCTGACGAAAGTGTGTTCTGACGAGCTCTGACAAATTCGCTTTAACAAACAAATGTCTGCTTTTCAATGAAGTGGTAACTATGGGAGAGAAATCCTCGTCAGAATATGTACGGGGAACAAACTCGTCAGAACAAATTTGCGTCAGAAATCGCATGCATAGTAACCGAAGCCTAAGATAGACAATTAATTATTGGATGCTTTCGCCTCCTACTCGGAAAACATTTCCGAGTAGGTACGGATCTAATTTTACTTATATGAGTGAATTACATTGTAAAAGTACTCTTACCTTCGTTTATTTGTCAAAAAGTGACACAATAGAGCACAGTTCGCCAACGTTTCACTTGAATATCAATTAAGAACTCCACTATCAAACCACTGATTGCAAATTCACGTATTGTGGGTCTCGTCGCACGCTCAAAAAGCCGTGAGATAATGCCTCTACTAATTCCCTCTAGTAAGATCGTTCCCCTGGCGGGAATCCCATGTCCCGACGTTTCGTAATACCAACCGGTGTCATTTTGGGCGACTGACGTCATCCCTCTAGCGGCATGGTCCCGCAAGGAAATCTCGACTGTTCGTAATAAGGCTCCAGGGAGGAATTGTGTAAGGTCAGGGGGGAGGAGGAGGTGTGCAAGTACCCATTTAAAATGAGTGAGTAAGGATATATACGTATTTTAACTCCCTCTCTTTCACCGACGCTGCTGCTGTTGAGACTATGCTAGAATGATATGATGTTTTCCGATTGTCAGGTGGTTCATCCTTTCCCATTCCCCCACCCCCTCACCACTTAACAAAGACAACTATACCTACTCTTTTGATGTCGTATCCCAAGCATATTTTTTAAAAACTCCCCCCTCCCCCTTTGCCGTTGCTGCTGCTGTTGGAACATTAGATCAGAATAATGTGTGCTAGCTCTCACCGATGCTAAAATCATTCCATGTTTTCGTAGTGTGGAATAGAGCAGCAGGGAAATTTCATTCAGTGGTGCGAGGAAGAAAGGAAAATGGTGAAATTATAGAAGTTGAATTACATCAGTTTATTTTTTGAACAAATAGTAAAAGTTATACAATAGAAAAATGCCCTCCTCCTTCCCCCTTTCGGTACTTATGCACCTTCCACTTTTATTAAAGACAAAAAACAAAATCAATTATGCTCAATAAGGAATGTATATGTTGGAACCCGAGTCAGAAATCGGGCCCGGACCGACGAAAACGACTCCGTCGGGATGGGATCATTACTAGAAGTACCGAGCTCGACGAGGAAAGAATTTCGGACATTGGCCTATCCAAGTTGATCCCTTCCCGAAGGGGAAAAAAGTACATGGTCCGATCTTCATCTTCAGAGTCCATAGGAAAATTTATGAAGGAACTTTATTTATTCAATTATCAAGTAATGGTCATGGTCAAGAAATCATGAAGTCTCATTTATTATTACAGGGGTTGCTTGAGTGGCATTTTGAGTTACATTTTATTGAAAGAACCAAGCACTTACAACGCTTGCTGACGCACAGTTTCCGGCAGTTGCATTTTACGAATCCCTGGGAACTGCCTGATGTAACCGCGGCAATGGAGCGCAGTGAGGCACTGTGAGAAGGCACGTCACTTTCGGTGATAAAGTTCTCCTCACACAGCTGGAACTCATTTCGGGCGTGAAGTTTGTCCAGGATGCCAGCTTTAGTACCAAGTTTATAGAAACCATCGTGATCTATTTTCAAAATGACAGCCAAACATTTGTCGGAACCCCCAATATTAATGACTTCGTACCTCCTTAGGCGTCTGTAATCCAACGAGGTGAGGGGCTGTCCTTTGTCTTTTTTTCTCACGACTCAACCGCACTTCACGAATGAGTTCATCATATTTATCGCGAGAAAATATGCTGCTGTTGGTCGACACGTTCTGCAGGGAAGCGTTCAACTTCTCGTAGAATTTCGATCATCTTTCGTCGCATTCAACTGACACTGCCTCTGACATGATGAACGGAGCGAGGACACTGAAGGAAAAATACTGATTGAACTCTGAAGAGATAACCACGCTGCGATCGGACCATGTGCTTTTTTCCCCTTCGGGACGGGATCACCTGGGATAGGCCGAAGTCCGAAATTCTCTCCTCGTCGGGCTCGGTACTTCTAGTAATGGTCCCATCCCGACGGAGTCGTTTTCGTCGGTCCGGGCCCGATTTCTGACTCGGGTTCCAACATATACAATAGAGAAAATGATTTTTTAAATAACAATTTATTATTTTAACGCTGTATTCGTGGTTTATGAGTGTGGGTGAAGTGATGTAACCCGCATTGTAGTTCGTTGTCGTTTCCTCGTCGTCGTAGCTTCATCGTTCATAGTGTGTGGGGAAGTTATTGCTGCTGTTGAACCTCTTCGCTGTGATGATCATGTTTCCTCAGCAGATGAAAATTCCTTCTTCATGTATATGTATAGATATAACTTGATAAACCGTTTTTATTCATACGTATTTTTGTATACCTAAAAAGTGAAAGAGACACGTTCCTCGTCTAGTGATGATGATGGAAGGGACGAAGGATTCACAAAAGTAAAGCCCGTTGTAGTGAGCCTACCGCTCTTTCCGTCGTCGTCTTCTTATTCTTCTTTTTTTTCTACTCCTTCCCTCACGCCATGTAAAAAAGAAAAAAACCAAACGTACAAATTACGTAGAAATTAACCAAACGTACACATATTGTTATTAGTGATGACGACAGGGAGAGAGCGAGTGTGAGTGAGGGAGAAAGACAAATACTCTCCGTTTCTTCGGTATAAGTTCCAGCAATGAGCTCGTTACTTTTAGATTGGCACCGAAAAAAAAAAAAATAATAAAATAAAACGTAACGATTCATTCCCTAGAAAGAGAAAGAAATTAGTAAATGAACTTTTAGAATACTGAAATTTAACGTTTTTTTATACATACAACATATCCATTATATCCTTGTGTCCATGGACTAACGTTGTGATGCCATCGTCCAGCACATGACGCTTGTCATTTTTTGACGTTAGCGACAATTTATTAATTCATACGGAAAATATTTCGTGGTGGTAAGACCGTAGAGCGTTGAACGTTGTCAGCACAGCCAGAGAGCTGTGGTAATCCGCTAACATACTCTTGTAAGAGTCAAATGTCAGCTGCGTTTCCACTGCACTCTTCTTCACGCCTTTGGATTTCTTTACTGTTTTGGCACCTTCAATTTGCATGGCGTACATTTTGGAGCGAAGGCCGACAAACTCTTGAAGTTTTTTTCCTTCCAGCTCATCCTTGAACTTTCCAAGAACTTTTTTATTCGTGGAAAAATGGTACGGATGATCTGGAGGCAAATCGCTGAAGTCGAACTCTCTTTTCAGCCTCTCGGTTTCAAAAACCTATTTCCTCCAATCCTCACTACCTAAAAGTGGGGGGGGGGAGGGTTAAAATGAGTTTAAAAATAAGAAAATTTGTAATGACACCTCACCTGTTTTAACGCTATACACAAAACTATCTGGATCCGTACACAACAATTGTAGACGTTCCGGTCCATAGTGAGTTCATTACGTCGTAATGAAAGGTGTACATGTGAAGCTTGGCCAACTCCAAAATTGTAAAACCTGCTAAAATTGGCTTCATAAATGCAATATTTTCTTTTGCTAAGTGTACGAGGGCGCTACTTGGCGTAAGAATTGTGTGACGCAAGAAATGAGGTTTTGCAACTAGTTTTTCGAACCGCAAAGCGTCCGTCACTAGATGCATGTTCATGCGCAACCTTACATTCTCAATTGTTTTGCCGAAATTTGCATTGTTTAACAATTTCCATAGGCCTTTTCGAATGGTGTCGTGGCCTTTTTTCCTCTTCTCCGTGTTGATGTCGATGAATTTTTTCAGCCACGGACTCTGGCTGAATTTAGTGACGCGATGGACTTTCTCTAAAATGAGTCCATGAGTAACGGCAAATTGGAGAGTCTGGTAGTGAAGCACGTATTTCTTCTTATTTTTCAAATTACCCAATAACTTCCAATAATTTGAATTTTTCATTTTCTCCTTTTCCGGAAGGAGAGGGTATTCGTTAAAATAATCGTGCTTGCTTTCCGGTATTGCGGTGTCTACTTCGGCAAAGTAGCCCACAGGCGAATCTTCTGCTACCGACAATAAATCAACACTCTCCGGATTGTCCATAAATTCAAAATTCTTTCGCGGGACGGAAGATCTGCCGTAAAGGTTATTGGAATCAATAAAAATCAATTGTTCTTCTTCTTTTGATTCACAATGACGCTTAATTACGTCAACGAACCCGCCGCGGATACCATCATTTGGAGCACATCGTAGTCGGTGATAAGCTCCAACTCCACGCCCGTAATTTTGAGCATGCCGTCCGAAGATAATCCAGGAAGGGCATAATAAAATACGGGATCCAAACCGTATTCGGACGCGAGAAATTGAGCGTGGAAACTTTCGAAAATTTCGCGGAGGAGTAGAGTGTTCGTTATAAATCGTTATAAATCGATATAAATCTGAATATTCACCCAAAGTTTGAATAATGAACATGTCCCACACTCGTCGTGCACGTTCGTAATCTTCATCTGAGACATTCCTTTCATTCAATTATAATAAAAATGCCGTTGCTCAGGCAAACTAGTCTCATCAAGCCTTAAAAAAAAGGACATTGTTAGTGAATTCGCGAACTGCAGGTGAAACGAAAACAAACAAACAAAAAGAAAGAAAGAAGAAAAAAAAACATGCTTGGACCAGTCAGTTACGTTATCGTAACCAAAAATTCCCTTCTTCATTAGAAGAGGAAGTTTTTCGTCTCTATAGAGCTTAGGCAAAAGAGTGAATTGTTCAGATTTCATCGTTTGAACAATTTTGTCAAGGCTCGAAGGAAGAAATCTAGTTGAATCGAGAAACCGTAGCCATATATGTATGCCGTTTCTTCGGCATAAGTTCCAGCAATGAGCTCGTTGAATAGAAACCGAAAAAGGTTATAATGACTTAATTCCTAGAAAAAAATTAAAATTAGTAAATAAACCTTTAGAATACTGAAATTCAACGTTTTTTATCCATATCCATAGTTTGGTGGAGGGGGGAGGGGTTATCAAGAAATAAGTACAAAAACGAGAAAAAAATAAATAAAAAATTTACGTCATCGCCTGTTTTGACGCTGTAAACAAAACTGTCCGTGTCCGTGTATAATAATTTCAAACGTTCTGGACCATAGTGCGGCCGCATTATGTCGTAGTGAAAGAGGTACATGTGGAGTTTTGCCAGTTCCAATATCGTGAATCCTGCAAACATTGGCTTCATAAAAGTGATGTCTTCCTTCGACATGTGGACCAGAGCAATGCAGATTGCATTCACATTAAAAATACATTCACTAGCGAGCCTGAATCATGTTCCATATCTTGAAACAATGTCCTTGACTCAATAAAACCAAATATGCTTGCTATGGATTTTTCCAAGCCCATTGCCAATTTCTTAGAACATTTAAGCCTGGTCTTTTTTGTATATTTGTATTAGCTGTCAGTTCAAATTCAATGTTCAGGTCCTTTTGAGCAATTCAATTATTTCATCAATTTCGTACGTACCATTATCAATTTTAACTAAACTTCCAGTCTCTACATTACTTCTCATGTAAAAGCTAGACAGATTTATTGTTGAGGCCTCGTCAGGAGTAATGGCGTTCAAAGAGGTATGAGTTTGACCAGGTAAAAAGATGCTTGAACGGGGAAAACTCATGAAAGAGAAAATGGACTCAGAGCTCAGGCAATAGAGTAACCTGTCTTTTATTGTTGTGGATCAAAGAACGCCTCCCTCATCTGTTTTTTGTGAGTGACAAATGAAAAAATCTTTATATCGACCAAAAAGATCGTTCAGGTCATTAAATTGAGTATTCTTAGCATGAGCAAAGATACTATCAACTAAAGTACGCGACACGAAATAAGGCGGGAGTGACTCATCGACTAAAAAACCAACGTTGCGCATTATAGTCCCAAAGATGCGATGAAAAGCTCAAGTCTACACCCATAGCTGGCAACGTTGCGCTCCCATCGTTGTCACTTTGGAGAGCCGTGAGACGGTGAGCGTTCGTAAAACCCCACCCCGCATCACCACCCACAACGCACGGAGTGGCAACAGGGCATGGGAGGGCTGATGATTCACACCCGCCTTATTTCGTGTCGCGAACTTTATGTAAATATATTACAATCATTTACATTCGGAATTGAGTAGTACGATTCGAAAGAAAGAAGTCCTACGCACCATTTACTGTCAGTTTCACCTTCTCCTCGACATCCAAGTTGTTGTCGGTGCTGAATTGGAGGGAAAAAATTCGAAGTAAAAACGCTGGATTGACCCGTAAAAGGACAAGGACCCTCGTGTTTATCTACTGTCTATCTAGAGCAATGGAGGGTTACTTTCGTACCAATCTCTTGGGAGTTTTGTCAGCTTTCTTTTAAGATGAGTAATTTTACTCTAGAGTGCGTTCATTCGAAGTTATAAACAAAAAACGCCCCGATTCTTATGGTTTTTTGCCATTTTCATGGTGAAGCCGAATCCGAATTTAGTCGATAACTAGATTTTCGAATTCAGCAGCCCAAAAAAACATACAGAACCGCCAAAAAAAACTAAGCCGGCAAGTTTTTCCTGGCTTCACAACGTTCTGCCACCAAATGACTGGATTAAAGTTGAAGACCACAGGGGAAAAAGGGGGAATGTCACTTTTCTTCCTTTCTGAGATAATTGAAATTCAAAGTTTGAACCTTCGCACAGACTTTGAAGATTATCACACCAAAGGTCCCTTTCATTTTCCGCAATTGTTCATCTATCCTTATGTAACGGGGGGGATTTTTGGGGCTATTGGGACCGTTACAGGGGAGACAGGACAAAATAAAGAAATCACGAGTTAACGCTCTAATAACTTTATTAACTTAACCAACAATCAAAAACCTCTTAGAACTTGTTAACTACCGGGGGGGGGGGGGGCACAATGACACTGAGGGAACTAACCGAGCGGCCGAGGCACACTCGAGCCGGCGGCTCGCGTTCGACCTTTTCATTTCGGCGCTTCGTCCACCTGGAAAACTCGGGATTGGGTAGGAGGGGAATTTAACCGGGTCGCCTATTGCGACACTTGCCGTGCCGTTCAAGTGAGCTTTGGACTCTTTGCTCAGCCCTCTGTCCCATGCCGTAATGTTAGGCAACCTCGGGACCGGCAACCTTTGTCTCCCTTGCGTATCGCACGTTACATCCACCCCCTATCGTCCGGAGCCAGCGTCCTCGCTGGCTGACTGGCCTCCGTCGTGTCGGACGGGGTGACGGTTTGTGGGGGGGAGGTCTCATTCGCTGGCGGGTGTTCGGGCCGGTCCTCCTTGGCATCGGTCTCGGTTTGGGTTCGGTGAGATGGGCTGAGCTGGCTCGTGATCGGGTCCCCGGCAAGTGTAGGCAGGGGAGGATCAGGTAGTGGTGCTTGGAATGGGTGGGGGGGGGGTTAGAGGTTTAAATTTAGAAGGATGTCTTCCAGTGAGGTAGAAGTAGCCGAGAAAGGTCGGCCGCCCGGGACTCCATTGTGTAAATGAATACATTAGTGTGTATATAAATACATAAAATAAAATGGGTACCTATACATTAAATAAGCTAATAGTATTTACATATAATAGTGTCTCTAGTATACATATATGTCCTTTTCTTAGACCTAATTTTATTTACAAAATTTACCATTAACTAAATATAGGGTTTAACTAGCTTTAATTTAACTAACTTATACTAATATAATTATATGTCCTACTAACTAAGCTAGCCTAGTCTTACGATTAATTAGCCTAAGAACGTCACCTTCGTATGTGCTTAACTTAGCCTTGTTTTTCACTGGCCCCTCCGGTACTGGGCAACACCATTATTTGTCCCGCACTGGTTGGGGCTTGGAATCGTTTGATGATCCAGGCGGCGATAATCGCTACCATGACTCCGAGTCCCACCAGGCCCCCTGCACCGGCATAAGCCGCGTGCGTGAGGTGGCGCAACCGCCCGTGTTGTTGGAGCTCCCGGATCGCGGTCTTCAAGGTTCACCGTATACGTTTTGGGGTCGGGTGCCCGTTGGCCTTGCCTCTGCTGTTTGCCAGGTGGTGGGGTCTGGCGCCCTTGGTGAGTGCATGGGGGGGTCGTGTGGGTGTTTGCTTGGGGTTTTGTGGTCGGGTTGGTACTCTCCTTGGGACATTGCTTTGATGGGGGGGGGGGTATTGTAAGGGACATGAGGGGTCGTGGTTCCGGGTTCCTGGTCAGTGGGCCGGCGTTGTTTGTCGCTGGTGAGCCCGTAGGGATGGTTGTGAGGGGGTGTCTCCCCTCTGCATCCCCCTCTGTGAGGGGAAAAAAAAAAAAAAAAAAAAAAAAAAAAAAAAGGAAAAGAAAACAACGGATTATTCGACCTACTCTAGGTATCGGGTTGCGGAACACCGGCCTCATATCGTATTGTCCTTCGCTCTTCCCTGCGCCCTCGGCGTTCCCCAAAATTCTTCGTAAACAATCCCCCTTCCCTTCAAACGTTTGCCATAACCCCCCCCCCCACAAACACTCTCGCCCTACAAAACCTCTCCGGTTCAATTCCTCCCATTCGTCTTCTATTTCCCTTTAACAACTTGTATAATAACAGCTAATAAGAGGAATAAGCAAAATATTCTAAACAATCCCGGCCCCTCCACTCCGCGCCACGGGGCTCTACGGTGACCTACTGCCGGTTGCAAAACGACACCATCACCCTCTTTCTCACAGGGATTTAAATTTTCTCGCTCAATCCCCTCTACCCGTCTCCCCGCTAGCCACCGACACGACGACCGCTACGATCATTTCCTGACCCTGACCTTCGTAACGTAAAAAAAAAAAACAAAAAAAAAACAAAAAAAAAAACAAAAAAACAAAAAAAAACAAAAAAAACAAACAAACGCCCGTTAACAAAAGCTGTTAACGAACCACACCGGCGGTAAACAGACCAACAACCCCTCTCCCTCACTCGGCCACACGAAGCAACGGTCGTGCAGGGAGGCAGGCGAGATCACGCAAGCTCACAGAGAAGGGCTACCCAACATGATGGCGCAAGATGAGCAGCCACAAAGCTTGCCGGAGGTTCTAGGCAGGCTTAGCCGGACATTGGGGGATCTCCAGGCCCAGGTAGCTAGCCAACAGGCGGCCATGGAGGGCCTGCGAGAGCGGGTGGACGCGTTAGAGGCAGATCGTCACGGGGCGGCACAGCAACCGCTTGACCCCCAGCTACTAAGGGCATTCATCGCACAGACGCGGCTAGCCTATGCGTCAGCGGTAGGCATGGCACCACTGGCAGAGGCCATAACCAACGCCCAGGAAGGGACCCTTACGGCAGTCCAACAACTTCAGCGCCTCGTGGGGACCCTGGCACAAGGTGCGGCCAGGAACCTTAGCAGGGGGGGGGGCAAACTCCGCAAATGACATCTCCCCGTTCGCCAACACCTCCCCTCCTCATCCAGGCGCCTCTCCAGGACCGTCCTGACCCCGAGGCGTCCCATCTAAGGGACCAGCCCACACAACCCGCCATGAGCTACGCCACAGATATCCCGTCCTCCACCCCCCACCATAGAGCGCCGGCGCGGGTGCGCTTCTCGGACACGTTCCCCGTCAGTCAGCCTAACCATAGCTCGACATACCGGGAACAGACTACCTGTAGCCTTGGCCACCACGTTCTGTCGGCCGCCCGCGACATGCCCACCTACTCCGGCGACCCCAAAACCAGCGTGGACGACTTCGTCGACCAATGCCAATGGCGGGCGGAACTGTCTGACGGCGAAGAAATGCTCTGGGTGAAGACAGCGCTCCAAAAACTCGTAGGGCCGGCCAGAGACTTCATGAAATATGAACATTCGGGTCCACCGATCCACACTCTCTCCCAGCTCCGCATCGTCCTTCGAAACCGCTTCGAGAGAGTCAACCCTTCAACCGCCCTGATCCAACTAGAGAATGTCCGACAGGGAGAAGACGAGTCGGTGGGGGCCTTCATCCTGCGCTTTTGTAAAGCACTCAGATTGGCGGAACTGACGGATGCCAGCGCCCTGTCTTATTTCATCCGCGGCCTCCACCGTTCCTTAGCCGAGAAGGTGGCGGCACAGAGGGTGCACACATTTGACCAGGCCAAGCAGTACGCCATGGAAAACTCGGGATTGGGTAGGAGGGGAATTTAACCGGGTCGCCTATTGCGACGCGACACTTGCCGTGCCGTTCAAGTGAGCTTTGGACTCTTTGCTCAGCCCTCTGTCCCATGCCGTAATGTTAGGCAATCTCGGGACCGGCAACCTTTGTCTCCCTTGCGTATCAAACGTTTGAAGGGAAGGGGGATTGTTTACGAAGAATTTTGGGGAACGCCGAGGGCGCAGGGAAGAGCGAAGGACAATACGATATGAGGCCGGTGTTCCGCAACCCGATACCTAGAGTAGGTCGAATAATCCGTTGTTTTCTTTTTTTTTTTTCTTTTTTTTTTTTTACTCTTTTTCCCTTTTTTAAAATTCTACAGTGGGAACGGACAGCGTTACGTAACCCAACCGAAAGGTAAAGAACCCGATCCTACTTTATAATTGGATACTTTAATGACCGTAAGATTTGTAAACGCTAATTCTAATTCTAATTTACTGATCAATTTGACAAAAATGAGGGGGAAGAGAAAAGAAAAAAAATAGCAATGATAGTAACACTGACTCGTTTCCTACCCGTTGACCCTATTTTCCCAGCGAACGTGGATTTAAGAGTGAGTGAGAGAACGAAAATGAAATAAACGGCGGCGGCGCCGGGTTTTTTTTATTCCTAGGTATTCTAGACTAATTACCCTTGTTCGCCACGATTAAACTGCTTAACGACTAAGACTTACCTTCTGGTCCAATGTGGGCGTTGGGGTTCGAATCCGACTTCTGACACCAGTTTGTAACGGGGGGGATTTTTGGGGCTATTGGGACCGTTACAGGGGAGACAGGACAAAATAAAGAAATCACGAGTTAACGCTCTAATAACTTTATTAACTTAACCAACAATCAAAAACCTCTTAGAACTTGTTAACTACCGGGGGGGGGGGCACAATGACACTGAGGGAACTAACCGAGCGGCCGAGGCACACTCGAGCCGGCGGCTGGAGTTCGACCCTTTCATTTCGGCGCTTCGTCCACCTGGAAAACTCGGGATTGGGTAGGAGGGGAATTTAACCGGGTCGCCTACTGCGACACTTGCCGTGCCGTTCAAGTGAGCTTTGGACTCTTTGCTCAGCCCTCTGTCCCATGCCGTAATGTTAGGCAACCTCGGGACCGGCGACATTTGTCTCCCTTGCGTATCGCACGTTACACTTAGATAAGCAATGAAGAAAGGATGTTACTTTGAAGAAACGTCATGCTAAAAAGTTTTGTTCCGACAGCAGCCTGTCGGGAAAAGTGCATTTCATTCATGCGACAATCGAGTCAAACCTCATAAGTTAGAACGATATCAATCAACTATGAATGACATTTAGGCCGTGGTATAGAAAGTCAAAATCATAAAATCGTGTTTCTTTTTACCGCAGGCTCCTTTTTTGGCACCAACTGAGGGGGAACAAAATGATGAAAATGAAACAGAGTCGGTTTGGTTGCCTATACGATATGGGAAGGTGGACTCTTGTTAGAGGAGTTATTTGCAATTAAAATCTTTCTCCCGGCCTAAATTTCATTCATAATTGATTGATATCGTTCTAACTTATGAGGTTTGACTCGATTGTCGCATGAATGAAATGCACTTTTCCCGACAGGCTGCTGTCGGAACAAAACTTTTTTCAGGTTACGTTAATTTTCAGATCAGTTAAATTAGGTTAAATGGCATGTCACAATTTCACCATTGCGCAATGCGGGGTGCCTGGGTTCGAATCCGAAACAATTTTTTTTAAATTTTTTTTGTTCCTCCCTTTTTGGCCCACCTCAGGATTTTTTACTCAATATTTATTAGGCTGTAGGCAAATCAAATAAAAGAGACGGCTCAAAATTCAGTGTCAATGAAATTTTTTGGTAATTGGGTGGTCCAGTAAGGCATAGCGTTAATTTAATAGCTCCCCTCCGCCGAGAACTCCCCTGCCATATCAACGGATTTGGTTCACAAGGGTCTCATACGAAAGCGCGTTCATTTCTCATTACTCGTGTCAATTTTGGGGGCAATTGCAGCAACAGCCGTGCGGTAGCGAATTTTCAACTAATTCAAGCCCCTCTTTCACACCGTTCCCGTGGACCGATTCATCTGGATCACGAACTCGTCCGAGATATTCACGCTATTGATTTTTAGACCAAATTTGGTTGCCCTAAGTCAAAAATTGCGGCCGTGATCGTGCTAACAAGCGAGGGGATATATATATATATAGCAAATCGAACCGACCTCGGATTCGTGTTCTAGGGGTTCTGAAACGTGAAAAAAAAGTATCACAACCCATATGTGCGACCATCAGGGCGAGACCAATAGTGCATTTTTTGAATGAAATGCACTAAAATGAATTTATTGAGTAAAACATACAAAAATGTTATTAAAAACTTGGAAAAAAGGAGGAAGGTCACGTTTTCATTTTCGTTTTTTGTTTTCGACCGCCTTCTTGATTTTTCCTGCTTCCCCCTTCTTTTTGTGGAGGAGTGTGGAAAAATATTTTCTAGATTTCATCGTTATACAGAACTGACGTAAATGCAGAAGGTCTTGGTATTCTTCGAAGGAAATCGGACGTCGGGCTGAAAATCAAAGAAAAATGAACTTCACTAAAATTCGATGATTGATAGTAAATTATTCAGTATACGCAGTGTTTTAATCGCTTTGGAAGTAATAGTTGCTTGGTAGCTATACCTCACACTGTTTCTATGGCACCTAGTTTAGTTGGTAAGCACTCTGGAGTGAGTTACCAACACATTTTAGGTGTCCATTATTGTTCATAATGTGATTGATCAAACTGTAAGGGTGCGTTCATAGTGAATCACCTTCACTGCGATACCTCGATGAGCGATGCCCCGATGAAACATCGATGAAGAACAAACATCAATAATTGTATGGGACTGTTCATAGTGAAGCACCCTCACTGCGATGTGATCTTCGATACCTCGCTACTATCATCGATGATTTGAACCATATGGTTCCTCGACCCCCCTCCTGTCCGTTGCTTTTTTTTTTTTTTTCTAAATAAGGGTTAAAGCTTGAAGGAATCAGGGGGGTGATTCTGTAACTTGCAAAATTTACGTGTCGTAAAATGGAAGAAGGGCGAGGGGAGGTACCTCGTTGCCATGGTTTTTACGATACCTAGTGAATTAAACTGTGGAATTTTCACGCTAGAATGTGTGGTCTCGAAGAAAAAATAATAAATTATTGACAAATGCGTGGAAAAACCAAGGCAACGGGGTACATCCTCTCCCCCTCCTTCACAGTTACGACACGTAAATTTTGCGAGTTACAGAATCACCCCCCCGGTGTGCATGACTTACGTAAATTGTTTGAAGGTGGACTTTGACAGATTTTGAAAAAAAAAAGCAACGTACGGGAGGGGGGTCGAGGAACCATATGGTTCAAATCATCGATGATAGTAGCGAGGTATCGAAGATCACATCGCAGTGAGGGTGCTTCACTATGAACAGTCCCATACAATTATTGATGTTTGTTCTTCATCGATGTTTCATCGGGGCATCGCTCATCGAGGTATCGCAGTGAAGGTGATTCACTATGTTTAATTAGGTAGTGATTTATTAACTTTGTAAACTTACAAGAGTAACTTTATTTTACAAGTCAGAACCAGGTCATCATATATCATTTTTTTACATTACTTCTTGTAACCATACTGTAGCCTTTTCTTAATCATAACAGTCACCTACGTCACATCTCCCCCTTTTTAATTTTATTTTTATTTTACAATGTACTGCTTTAATAATGCAATTAACAACCTTGCATCCCCCACAACGGGGCTTACCCTTTATACTTGTTAGTCTCTTTGTTGCTGCTCTTTAATGATTCATTATTGTTTCTATTATTGTTTTTTTTTTTTTGTTTTTTTTTTGTTTTGTTTTGTTTTGTTTTTTTTTTTTTTTTTTTTTACTTACATGTCGAAACGTTTAACAGGTTTAATGATGCGCCCTACTACTGGAATTATTGTCGTCGTGATTCTTATTATTACTATCTTGTCTCACATTATTTGGCATGTCGTTTACAGGGGTAGACACATTGTTTGTATGGCCGAAGGGATCTCGTCTGATCTTGAGAAATTTTGAGTTACGTCTGTAGAACTTTTGCCCAATTTGTACAATGTAAGATCTGGGGTGTTCGGTTGGTTTTAGAATTACACCTTTTAGCCATTCATTTTTTTTCGGCTCGTGAACCCACACTTTTTCATTAAATTCGAAACGGATTTCCTGTTTTCGAGCGGTCTTATTGTAATTGTTCGCCTGAATCTCTTGATTTTTCATCATTTTTTGGAAGGCTGTATTGTCTACTAGAGTTGGTTTTAGGAGACTTGTTTTGATTGGGAGTTTGGAGTTCAAAATTCTAGATTGCAGCAACTGAGCTGGTGATTTATCAAGGCCGGCGACAGGAGAATTTCTATAGTTTAGCAGATACAATTGCAAATCCCCACCAGTTTCCTCTGTTTTTTTGATGATGTTTTTAGCTATTCCCACACTTCTTTCAGCCAGCCCGTTTGATTGGGGGTAAAGAGGGCTTGAATTTTTAACCGAGAATTTCCATTCTTCAGCAAATCGGTTGAACTCGTAAGAACTGAAGGGAACATTATCTCCCACAATGATCCCAGGAATCCCAAACCGACTGAAGAGATTCTTCAATTCTTTTATTATTACTGCGGCAGTTTTCAATGAAATGGGAATGATCTCAAGCCAACGAGAAAAATAATCATTGACGATCAAATAGTCTGTACCGTTATGGTGAGCCACGTCGACTCCTATTTTGTAAAATGGGATGTTCGGAATTTCGTGAGAATGGAGTGGGTCTTTTTTATTTTGACGCGCATATTTGTTGCACACAGCACAGGACGACACCATGTTCTCGATTTCAGCATTAATTCCGGGCCAATAAAAAAATGTTTTTGCTCTAGCTTTGGTTTTTGATGCCCCTAAATGTGTTTCATGGAGGAGTTTCAAGAGGGGTCGCCTTAATACTTTCGGAACCAACAAACGCGTTCCCCAGAAAAGCAGTCCATTTTCCTCGAGAATGTCATTTTTCATTTTTGAGAAATGCCTCACCTCACCGCTCGGAATGTACCCACTACGTGTTTCGGGCCATCCTTGTTTCAAATATGTTAGTATTAAACTCAAATCACTATCTTTTGCTGTTTCTGCCTGATACTGTTTCAGTTTTTCCTCAGTGAACGTCAATTCACTACTCATACAATGAACAAAATCCCCCATCTCTTCATCTTCTACTGACGGACGTCTAATGAAATTCCTTGATAATAAGTCCGCAATGTACATTTCTTTGCCAGGCCGGTATGTCACATTTAGATGATATGGCATTATTTTCAACTTCATCCGTCGAAGTTTATTGTTCACGATTTTGGAAATATCTTTATCAATTATGGACAACAAGGGCTTATGATCAGTTACAACTTTAACGTTTGAAGATCCAAAAATATAGTTATGATATTTTGAACAAGCAAAGCAAATTGCTAGAAATTCTTTCTCTACCTGGGCGTAATGTGTTTCCGCCTCATTCAGGCTTCGAGATCCGAAATGGACTGGTTTTCCGTCTTGTAGTAAACAGCAACCAAGCGCATCCTTGGAAGCATCACACTGTATCTCAATTGGTTTGCTAGGGTCATAGCTAACCAGAGCTGTAGCTTCACTTACCAGTTGTTTTAATGACTGAAACGCGTTAGCATGGTGATCTGTCCACACGAATTCGGACTCTTTTTTTAAAAGCAGACGCAGGGGGGTGATTATTTCCGACATATTAGGAATAAAGCTTCTTAAATAATTAATCGCCCCCAAAACGCGTTGCAATTCCACCCGGTTGGTTGGTTCTTTCAATTCGTTAATAGCCCTGACTCTAGTTTCATCGGGAAACATACCTTTTTCATTAAACCGAAAGCCTACAAATTTTATTTCGTTTTGGCAGTATTGCATTTTTTTCTGATTGAACTTTACGTTGAAACGTTTTGCCCGTCTCATTACTTCAGATAATATTTGGTCATGCTCGGCTTTCGTCGCCGCAGCAATGAGAATGTCATCGAAATATATGGTGACTCCTTTAATGTCTCCGAAGTATTTGGAATTGAATTTCATAAATACCTCGGGAGCCAAAGATAATCCGAAAGCAAGTCGATTGAAACGAAAATTCCCGAACGGAGAACTGAAAGCGCACAGCTTACTGGATTCTTCATCGAGAGGTATCTGCCAAAACCCGTCTTTCAAATCGAGTACTGTAAAAAACTTTTTATTTGACAATTTCGGTGTTATTTCCTCTAGTGTGGGGACTTGAAATGGTTCTCTAATCACCCATTTATTTAATTCAACTGGATCAAGACAAAGTCGAAGAGTTTTGTCAGGTTTCTGTACAATTACCAAGTTATGTACCCATTCACACGGTTCATTCACGGGTGTAATGACATCTTGCTTCACCAGATCATCTAATGTCGCCTTCAACTTATCTTTCACGCTAAGTGGTACTCTTCGAGCCAAATTAATTTTTCCTTGGGCTCCTTCCTTCAACTTTATGTGACATTTATCAGGAAAGCATCCCAACCCCTCGAACTGGCTGCTGTGATCTTTAATAAACTTATTTTTCTCTGACATCCCCAAAGCGTCTATCTGATTGATGATACCCAACTGTCTGAGAGTTTTTAACCCCAATATGGGAACATATTTTTCGCCTCTCAAAATCACAAACTCAGCCACCACGTTAAGGCCATTTTTCCCACATGTGGAGGTAATTTTCCCCACTGGCCGTGTTTCAAACCCCCCGTATGATATTATTTTCACGTTGGAATTTTTTATGTTACTCAAGAGATTCATTCTTTCAACTACTTCGATGGGAAGCGTATTTATTTCTGCTCCCGTGTCCACTTTCATGCTAATTTTATGACCACCCACGTTCACGTCAGTAAACCATTCAGTCTTAGCACAATCAATTTTCTGGGGCAACCCAATCGAGGAAACTTGGAACCCCCCGTCTTCATCGTCACTGCCGTTCGAGAGCTGCACAACATTGGCTGATTTATTTATTTGGCTATGAACTTTACTTTTCATCCTACAAACACTCGCGAAATGGTTTTCTTTATTGCAAACAAAACAAGTTTTACCATATGCTGGACACTCTCTAACGCCGTGACTGGTTCCACACCGATAACAATTTCTTACGTTTTTACTAGGAAAAGTGAGCTTATCTGATCTAAACTGCTTCTTTCCGTCGGCGGCGTCTCTTCCAGATGTTGGACGATGTTTCACGTCGTAGACTTCCTTCACTCCGTCGTCGAGTGATGGTTCCGAGATGAGCTTGGCGTTTTTCTCCGCCAGCTCCACAGCTCTGCAGAAGGATACCAATGTCTCCAGCGGCTGATCTTCCCTCAAAAGTTTTTCTTGCAGGTCTTTGGACGACAGTCCCAATACAATTTGAGCTCGAAGTAATTTGTCTTCTTGTTCTTCGAACCCACAAGATTTAACGAGACATCGTAGGTCGGTGTAAAAGTGGTCAAACGGCTCCTTTGCCATTTGTTTGCGACTGAAGAACCGATACATTTCCACAATTTCATTCTTCTTGGGTATACAATATTCTTCTAATACTTCGATGATTTTACCAAAGGTTTCTTCTTCAGCTTCCAAAGTTGAGATATTCTTGTACACTCGGAGGGCATCTGCGCCCAGAAGGTTTTTCAACCGAGCCACTTGGACCCCGATTTTCTTCGAAAACGTTTCCGTGGCCTCGAAGTAAATTGTGACCTCTTCTTTGAAAACGCGGAAACTATCCGCAACGTTTGTCGACAGATCAAGGAGCTTAGGCTTGTTGAACTCCATCTCTGGTTCGCAGTTAGACGGTCGATGACTATGATGACTACTCTATCACTAGCACCACTACAACTGTCCGTATTAGCACGTATCACTCATTAATTTCAACCGCGCCATGTTTAATTAGGTAGTGATTTATTAACTTTGTAAACTTACAAGAGTAACTTTATTTTACAAGTCAGAACCAGGTCATCATATATCATTTTTTTACATTACTTCTTGTAACCATACTGTAGCCTTTTCTTAATCATAACAGTCACCTACGTCACACACTATGAACGCACCCTAAGAATAGGTATCCTAGAAAGATATTGTAAAATGTAGGGGATTAACTCACCATTATACAAACATGGAGGCATGAAAAATGTTCTGTGAGGAAGAACTTGTCTTTTTCGAATACACCTTGTCGACAGAGGAGCAATGATGGTTGATACAAACACTCCATTGTACGTTTCACGATGTTGGATCGTACGAGAATGTTGAGCTGTGATCAACAACTCCCTGATTGGTCTCGATTTGTAAGGGGTTTTTTTCATGTAGCAAGAGTCTGTATTGATAATAATTAATAACGCTACACTTCAGACTGAAGACTTCAAAAGTTTACTCCATTGAAATAAAAGCAACAGATGAAGAAGAAAAAAATAAAAAAAGAAAAGGATTCTTGGGCTGAGTTTTGGAGAGAGTGGAAGAAAGAAAAAGGCTCTTCTAAAAAAACTCCGTGTGGCCCTAAAAAAAAGTCTGCGCCAGACCTGAAATTACATTCCATCATCGTCTTCACACCGATCAAATAGTGGACTCAAGGATTTCTCGCAAAGACGTATCGAAGAGAGCGACGTCCACCTCGTTCTGGGAAGCGACAGAAAACTTCAACCTTCGAGACCGGAACAACAACAACAACAACAGTACCCTTCGAGACCTGAACAACACCAGCACCAGTCACCACCCTTCGTGGTTAATGACACCGGACAAAGATAACGATATTTTTTTTAATATAAACTAAACAGAATGCAATCCGATGACTAATTTGATTATTTTTTTTCAGAACCATAATTTTTTTAAAGGATAATACTAGCAATAAATAAAAATCGTTACATTTGGCGCCCGAACTTGAAGGCTCGAGAAACCATAAAAAAATAATAATAATAAAAACAACGACTATACCACAATAAAAATGGAGCTAAGAAATCGAAGCTTACAAAGAGTTGAAAGTAAAAATGTGGAAACTCAAACTTCTGATTTTGACGAATTTATTCAAGGTAAATTGCATACTTATTTTAATGATTTCGCGGTAGGTTTTCAAGCTGAGTTACAATTTCAGCAGCAGAATTTTGTAGACAATTTAAAAAAAACACTTTCAAACCATGTAGACACAATGAATGACAAATTGGATAAATACTTACACGACCAAGATAAAATTAAAACCATTGACGAAACATTACACGATATACATACACTTTTAAAAAATCAATCACGAAATTATTCAGTAGTTAAAAATCAAATTGATTCTCTCAAATCCCAAGTTGAACACAATAGTCTTTCGTTTGATCGTCAACATAAAGCTCTCAAGACACACGTTGATCAGGAAATCAATGTCCTGCACACAAGTTCCGTTAATTTCCGTGAAATTATCGATTCTGAATTACACGATATTCACGGAAAGGTCAATGATTCGATACACTCGATTAAAAAACAAATTGATGGTTTGCAGAAGGATTTTACTCAATTTAAAATACCAGTCAAATCCCCACTTGACCCTCACTTGCCCAAGTTGGAAAACAATCCAATTAAAGATAGAGTGGACACGAGTTTCAGAGCGTATTTCCATCAACCGGGGAACAGCCCACCTTTGGTTTTTTCCGATTTTAGAAAACATAAGCCAGGACAATTTTTAGACTCTTTAAAAAATAAATTCTTTTTTTTCAAGGAGTATCCCTTAAAAGAATTTTTAGCCCCGCATTTTATAGGTGAAGCCCAAGTCTGGTTTTTGAGACACGGTAGTTCGTTTCTTGATTTTACGGATTTCGAGGCAAAATTCAGAAATTATTTCTTAAGTGATAAGTACCATTGTTACGTCACCCAGCTCTTATACAATGGGAAATTTAACTATAAATATAAAACCTCCCCTGATTTATACATTGCAAATATATTGATCCGGCTAGAAGAAATCAATCTGAAAATACCAGAATTTAGTTTGTTAAGAATTTTCGCGTCTCATTTCGGGCATGAGATTTACGAACACTGCATTGTGAAGGACTACAAAACTATAGACGAACTAACTAACCACTTGAAAGACCTTCACAGAAACGGATTACTGGATAGATCAAATTTAAAATCGGCTGATTTTTTTAAGGACAAAACTAATGATTCCAAAAAAACGTTTATAAATGGTGAAAGAAATAATTCATTTCACAATAACAATAACAACAAGGGGTACAGTAACTATAACAAGAGATACTCACGTCAAATCCATAGACAACCATCTGAAAATTCTTTGACGAATAATGAAAAATACGACAGTAACCATTATTCGGTACACGAGACTAAAAAAAACTAATTACCTGCGAGACGCGCCCTCCTGTTCACAAAATTAACAATTTGACTGATTCGGATCTATTAGAAGAGGATGATACTAAATTTTCAGAAGGAGTAGATTTGGAATGTCCTTATGTTGACATATGGTTTGGTGACATTCGTTCAAAGGCACTAATAGACACTGGATCGCAAATTACTGCAATGAACTTTGATTTTTTTAAAAAACATATTGAAAACAAAATTGTCTTTGAAAGTCTTCCGATGAATAAAACGACAATTACGGGCGCTGTCTCGCGGAAAATGATTACTGTTAATAAACAAATCCTTCTCAATACTTCCTTGAACAATACTTTAGTACCTTTAATTTTCATCTTAATACCAAATTTAAATAATAATGTGATAATTGGAGTCGATACTCTACATTCGATGAATGCATTTATTGATTTCAAGTCAAACACTCTAAAATTAATGTTCGAAAATTCCGAAATTAAACTTTCAACTTTCGACAAAAGTATTTCTTTGCAGTTGATGTCAATTAATGCTGATGAATTAAACCATCATGTTCCAATTTGTACACATGAGAAAATAAAAGAAAATCCAAATATAAATTTCATCACAGAGCAAATTGATCATGTGCTAGGAAAGACTGAACATGTTTCAGGCGAAATTCTTACCAAGCTCGGTGAGCTTTTAAACAAATACGCACGTATTTTCCGTAATGAGATTGGACTTATTCACGGGTACACCCATAGAATAGAGGTAACTGACAAAACACCATATAAACTGCCCTGCTACCCTGTAAAACCCACAGTATTACCATTGGCTAGAAAGGAAATCAAGAAGTGGTTAGATCAGGGAATCATAGAGAGATCAAATAGTCCATATCTAAATCCTATTATATTTATACCAAAAAAGGATCAAACTGTCAGGCCTTGTTTGGATGCACGGTACCTGAATCAAAGAACAGTGCCAGAATACGATTCTCCCCCAAAAATAGAAAATATTTTAAAAGATTTAGGGGGGTGTTCTTATTTTTCGGCCATTGATTTACAATCAAGTTTTTTACAAATTCCTTTACACCCAACATCTAGACCTTTAACAGCTTTTAAATTTGACGGTATCGTGTACCATTTCATGAGAGTCCCTTTTGGTTTACGTAATAGTCTTCCCAGTTTGATTAAAGGCCTTTCGTTAGTGTTTACCTCAGAATATTCTGAGTTTTTTAAGACGTACGTTGATGACGTCACTATAGCCTCCAAAAATATGGAAGACCATTTCAAACACCTAGAAATTTTATTCAAACTATGTTACAATCACAATGTTACTCTCAACCTTAATAAATGTCGGTTTTTTGACAAAAAATTGAAAATGTTAGGCTTTGTAATCTCTCCTGCTGGTGTCTATAAGGACGAAGACAAAATTACAGCCATAAAAGAATTTCCGGAACCCTCTAACGTTAAAAAATTGAAAGCATTTCTAGGCCTAATAGGGTTTTATTCGCGTTTTACCCCTAATCTATCAGTTCTCGCACTTCCATTATTCGATTTACTTAAACAAAATACATGTTGGAGGTGGGGAGATTCTCAAAAGGAAGCGTTTAATCTCCTCAAATTACAATTATGTAAAGACATTTGTTTAAACTTTCCATGTTACACACGCCCATTTTATTTAGAGTGCGATAGTTCAGATTACGCCATGGGAGCACATCTGTTCCAAATCGATGACCACAACCAAATTCGCACGCTTGGGTTTATGAGCAAAACTTACTCTAAGACAGAAAAAAATTATACGATTACAGAAAAAGAGTTGTTGGCCATAATATTAGCTATTAAAAAATTTCATGATGTAATCGCTGGCTACGAAATCGTTATAAGGACTGATCATCAAGTTATTATTTTTCTAAATACCTGTAAAAATCCAACTCCTCGATTAAGAAGGTGGATGATTTTTTTACAACCAATGAATTTAAAATTTGAATATATACCAGCAAACAAAAATACAATAGCGGACACATTAAGTCGATATCCTGCTCAGGTTGACCATGAACCTCCTCAAAATTCTACTACCTTCCACATCAACTCTACAACCATAAAGCCATTCAAAAATATTCTGTCGACTTTAAAATCTGAGCAATTGGCAGATGAATATTTGAAATCAAAATTACAATCACAAAATAAAAACTTTTATATTCAGGATGATATAGTTTACAAGTACAACAAAAAAGACAATATAAAACGGGTCTTTATTCCCAAATCCCTTATTTCACCAATGGCACAACTCATTCATGAACAGTACTGTCATATTGGAGTACAAAAGTGCTTAAAGATTTTTGAAGAGAGCTTTAGTGGACATCAGGTGAAAGACATAATCAAAACAACTTTAAAAAATTGTCATACATGCCAAATAAAAAAACCAACTAATTTCATTTTACACGCTCATGAAACGGTACATTGTTATCACACCTGGCATACCATCTCGATTGACCATATAGGTCCATTACCAGCTACGAAATTTGGATACAAGTACATCTTGACTTGCGTCGACAACTTTTCTAAATTTACAGTCCTTTATCCGTGTAAATCAACCAAATCGTCGGAAACAATCACTAAAATCAAACAACTTTTTAAAGATTATGGGAAATCTGAGAGACTGCTGTCAGACAATGGGTCCTCCTTTACATCAAATTTATGGAAAAAATTCATACGACATGAAAATGTCCAACACACCCTAACAGCCAACCACCGACCTCAATCGAACCTGGCAGAAAGAGTTAACAGAGAGGTCGTAACGTATCTACGAATTCTAATAAACAAAAAACAAACTGGATGGTTATTTCTTCTTCAACATATACAAGACACGATCAACACAACATATCACGACACTATACAATGCACACCGTATCAAGCCTTTTATAACAAAATTCCAACTCGCCCATGGGATAAATTACTCGACACTAACAACACATCTCCACAATATACAAGGGAACAACTTGACCACATACTGTACATAAGAATAAAATCAAAAAGGGAAAGAATAGCTGCAAAATTAAATGAAAACAATAAATCAAGAATGAAAATTCGACCAAGGGACTTGGTATTAATTATTAAAGAAAGGAAAAGCAAAAAAAATACTAAAACCACCGCGAAATTATTACCATTGTATGAAGGTCCTTTTATGGTCAAAGAAGTTTTAGGCCAGTTTACATTTTTGCTTTGCGACCAATATAATCCAAGTGAGATAAGAGGCATTTTTCACGCGTCTTCGCTAAAACCATACCACCAAATGTGACTATTTTTTGTTGTAGACATTGTAACTTTTCCTCCAATAATATTATTTAAACATTCATGAAAATTATGATTAACCGACATTTTTCAGGTTATTCACAATTTGTTGATTCTTCCTTCACCTGTTTTTTTCATTTCAAATAGTTATTCGGGTTTATCCATTATCTGTTTTTTTTTTATTATAAAAAAAAAAAAAATCTATCCGTTCCTTGTCTCCGTCAAGATTTTTTTTTTCTGCGAGAGAGGGGTTGTGTATTGATAATAATTAATAACGCTACACTTCAGACTGAAGACTTCAAAAGTTTACTCCATTGAAATAAAAGCAACAGATGAAGAAGAATAGTATATTGTATACCTAGGAGCTAAAGTGAGTCTTTTCAAGCCGAGAGGAGAGATGGCCAGACGAGGCGTCAGCCGAGGCTGGCCACTCCTCGAGGCTTGAAAAGACACTTTAGTTCCGTGGTGTACATACTATTTTTTATTTTACACAATAATCATAGAGCGTTCGAAACCATGAGCGAGGGCTTTGGTAAGAAAACGATGTGTTAGCGAAAAACTAGAAGTAAACCCTTTTAATAATTTGAAGAAAAATTACTTGAATTCATATAACAAAACAAGAATAATTTGCGTCTGCCTTTGCGCATCAAGAGCCACTAGAATTCGTAATATTTATATTGAACACAGGGTTTGCAAGCGAGCAGTTTGAAAAGGAAATCCCTTGTTTTGAGAGCGAATTCATGTAGGCAGGTGAACACGATAGTCCATTGTTGTTGGATTCAGTAATCAAACGATGGCTCGGCGACTTCGGTAAGGCAACCTCATGAACTGAAGGCAGCTCTTCATTTGTTTCCGGTATGATGGGATTTTCATTGAGGGCCTCCGTACTTTGTACCGCTGACGACATAATCTGACGAGCTGTCTTGATTTTTGAGCTCACCGATTCTTCAACGTAGCCTTCAGCGACGGCGGTGGACTTCCACCCCCCGTGGCGTTTTAGCTGCAGGATGTCTGCCCCTAACACAGGAACAATTTAATTTGTCACCTTATTATTATTATCACCTTCAAATAAATACCGGAATCGGCCAGGAGAGTAGCAGAAGACCGGCGGAAGGCGTGACCAGTGAATTCGCTCGGGTTCGTCAATTTGAGAAAAACCGCAATCTTTGATGGCAATGAAGCTATAGTGTGAACTCCCACATTTTGAGCGTAACACTTGCCCAAGGTGTATTTAATGAAAAATCGTCTTGAGTTCATGTTTTTAGGACGTAACTCCAGATACTTTTTACACATTGAAATGAGATCAACCCCTTGGTTGTGATTTGAATTACAAATCGTAAACACTCGAGACACATCATTTTTTGTGAGTGGAATATTTATTATGATCAAATCATCTTTCAATTGAACATCGTCGATTGTCAAATTAGCAATCTCGCAAGTCCTACACGCCCCGGATATTCCAATGATAAGAGCCACCTGACAAAAGTCATGACTTTAGCCATCAAGAGAAGTATTACAGAAATTGTTTCTACATACCTTTTCCATCAAGTATACCTCGTCTGGAGCATCTTTTAAAAAACGGTACACATCTTCGCGACTGAACACTCTCGATTTCTTTGGCTTATGCCCTTTTGATTTCTTTTTTAAAAAGGCTATCACCTTCGGCATTTTGCTTACGTCGACATCATTTCTGACAGCCAGCGTGGACTTTAACATCGAATAGACCGACCAAAGCGTCGATGGTTTATATTTCACGGACAACTCACTCATGTATGTAAGAATAACATTTTCGCTAAACCGTTTAATGTTCTTCGCTTCACACCAATCCATGAACAATTTATATCTGGCGTCATAAATTTTTTTAGATTTGTCAGGGAGTAAATCAAGTGACACTCGGTTAGCTTCTTCCACTATTTCTTCTGGCGTTGAATAAAGAACTTCTTCCACTATTTCTTCTGGCGTTGAAATAACTTCATTCATTTTTAACACTTTTTTTTACACTCGAACCTGGCACTTAGACTGTGGGAACAACGAACAAACCTCCTTGAATCTTTCTTCAAGTTCAATGCGTTAGCTATCTAATCACAAGAGCACAAGACTTGGCGGAGAAGCAAGGAAGAGCGCTCTACTGCTGAGCACATGAAACACAGTCCGTAAAATTTATTTTAGCTCCTAGGATTTAAAAAAACTTTAGCTCCTAGGCTTGAAAAGAATCACTTTACAGACTTAAATGGGGCTGTAAAATCCAACTTTAGCATCGTGTAAAATAAAAAAAAATAAAAAAAGAAAAGGATTCTTGGGCTGAGTTTTGGAGAGAGTGGAAGAAAGAAAAAGGCTCTTCTAAAAAAACTCCGTGTGGCCCTAAAAAAAAGTCTGCGCCAGACCTGAAATTACATTCCATCATCGTCTTCACACCGATCAAATAGTGGACTCAAGGATTTCTCGCAAAGACGTATCGAAGAGAGCGACGTCCACCTCGTTCTGGGAAGCGACAGAAAACTTCAACCTTCGAGACCGGAACAACAACAACAACAACAACAGTACCCTTCGAGACCTGAACAACACCAGCACCAGTCACCACCCTTCGTGGTTAATGACACCGGACAAAGATAACGATATTTTTTTTAATATAAACTAAACAGAATGCAATCCGATGACTAATTTGATTATTTTTTTTCAGAACCATAATTTTTTTTAAAGGATAATACTAGCAATAAATAAAAATCGTTACAAGTCCAGGAACTCACTCCAATTTCTGATGAGTTTCTGGTCGACGTCAATAACAATGAATGGTTCAGGGTTCCTCCTGCAAGTGGCGATTTCGTTCATCCAATCGTGAGGAAGCTCAGCTGGAACCTTTTGGTTCACGAGTGCCATGTCTCGATCACACTCGAGATATGAGTGACCCCTCATTGGGAATGTGACTTTGATTGACGAGAGTCTGTTGGTTGTGTTCACAACATAATGCAAATAGCGAAAAACTGTGAAGTTCTTGTTTTGCCGCCACAAGAGTCACAAAAGATCTCCAAGTGGCGGACTTTTCTGTCAAGGCAGGTGAATATAAAGTGATGTAAGAACGAAACAACTTCATTTGACCCCTTTCCTCCGACAGTTTCATCGTAGCAATAAAACATGGCTCGACCAGACGAAAGAACATGAATGTTGAATGAGTGGAAGGTGAGTTGACGACGGTAGTATACGTCGTTTGTCGTCACATTAGCCTGGCATACACGAACATTCCAATCCAGCGGTTTTGGAACGTCGTTCCAAAAACGTCGTTTTTTCTGACAGTCCAGGCGCGCGGATTTCATCAAAAATCCGACCTGTCCGTTAGTGGTCGATGGCAGTCTTGATCCGCCGCTTTAAAACTGCGGTCTTTACTGACAGTCCAGACCCTCGGTTTCTGAACCGTTGTACTCCACTGACGTAGAGTTTCAAAAGTTGGGGAACTCGTCCTTACGTCCATAACCGTTCGTTAGTGGAGAAGTCACAGTTTTTTTCGGCGGAAAACCGTCGGTTTTGGAGTGTCCAGCGTGTTGGACAGTCCAGAGGCCAGAAGTAGAGGTTTTTTCTCAGTGCACCTACTATACCCTCGTCGGAGATGGAAGAAAGGACTAAAAAAATGTTAGCTGCTGCAGGTGGCATGTACGCCTTGAGCGTATCAGTATCTCGTAAAAAAGATCGCAAAAAGTGGGAGAAGGAATGGATTTCCCGAAGAAATGCCCATAGCCATATGGGTCTCGTGAAGTAACTTCAAGCTGAAGAACGTGAAGACTACAAGAACTATTTGAGGATGGACGAGGCCAGCTTCGAAGAATTGCTCAGTAAGTACTTAATTTTTTCAGTAATTAATAGTACAATTGAAAATAATTTATTAAATTTGATGAAGGAGGTAGGTACTGTACGAGTATTTAAACGGTTCGGTTAATTAAAATAATGTTCGTGTGCAGGAATCGTGACCCATAAGCTGCAGAAGCAAAATACTGTAATGCGAGAATGCATTCCTCCAAGAGAGCGACTGACAGCTACCCTGCGATATTTAGCTACTGGACAAGATTATGAGCAGTTGAAATACTCCACTAGAATTGCAGCGCAAACACTGGGATGAATTATTCCGGAAACTTGCCGTGTGATTTTCGAAACTTTGAAGGATACATTTATGAAGGTATAGTTTTCATTTCTTACACCAAATACGTAGATTTCGTACGTTCCAAAACACTTTATTTTGTATATTACATTTTACATATATTCAAGTAATCATGAGTCAAGATCAGTATTAACATCAAGGTTACAATAGTATTGGGATAGGGATGATGTTGTCGACTCGTCATAGTTAGTCGACAACGGGGTCAGTTGTCCGTGCATTGGAGTTGAGGAAACGCCATCGTGAAGTGCCTGGATAGAAGCATTTTCGATCAATTCAGTGTTGTCAGACAGCTGATTTTTCATTCCTTTTGTAATCACTTGTTGGATTAAAGCCTCTGCCAAAATTTGTTGAGATCCTTCCATCTTGCGTAATTTCTCAGACACATAAGTACCAAGAGCTCTGCAATCGTCAGAAATCGTTGACGGGGCACTGAGGGCAGCAGTACACGTTTGAATGAACTGAGAAATATCCTTCTCGACTTACCTTTTCGGCTTTCTCTTTGGTGGAGGTTCTTTGAAAAACTGAAAAATAAGAAGGAAACTATTCGTAGGTACCATAAATTTAATTTTCAGATGCCACAATCAAAAGAAGAGTGGAGACAAGAAGCAGTGCAGTTCAAGAACAAGTGGCAGATGATCAACTGTGGAGGATGTATCGATGGAAAACATACGAATCGTTAAGCCACCGGATACCGGAGCAACATACTTCAATTACAAAAAATTCTACAGTATTGTTTTAATGGCTATTGTCAAGCAGACTATGAGATAATTTATGCTGACGTGGGAAAACAGGGGAGAATATCAGATGGGGGCGTTATTGAAAGCACAACGTTTTATGACGCTTTGAACGATGAAACCTTAAATTTGCCGACTAACGAAGAAAATGATGAAGGCTTAAATTTTGTGTTTATTGGAGACGAGGCATTCGCTTTGCACGAGCATATCCTTAAACCGTATCCTCAACGTACTCTCAACTATGAGAGACGTATTTACAATTACAGAATTGCCCGCTGCAGAAATGTAGTAGAGAACGTTTTCGGTTTAATGACTAGTAGGTTTAGGGTGCTACACACAAGTATCAGCATCGCTACCGAAAAAGCTATTTATGTAGTTCTTGCAGTAATGCGTGCTGCATAATTTCTTGATTCGTTCAAACACTAACTACATCAGCCCACAATCTGTGGATACAGAAAACCATGCGACTCATGACCTACAACCTGGCTCGTGGAGAAGTAACTCTGACGATGGACTTGAGGCCCTTCAAGCGCCTACATTACCTCGTTTCCCTCCTTTAGCGGCGACAAACAACAGAGAGGCATACGTGAAATTTTTTAATGACAAGGGCAGAGTTTCTTGGCAAGATGAAGTGATTAAAAAGGGGAAGGCGTAGAATATAATAAGCGTTTCATGAATAAATGAAGCGTTTCAATCATAACATGAAGAGAAAAAAAATTATCTATTCATTTACGTTAGTTTATTCATTTACGTTCATGTGTTAGATTATGGAAAAACAAAATACAAATAAAAATGAAGTTATGTCTGAGGGAAAATAAAGTTTTTTGCTCATTTTACCCACCGTTTCATGATGTTTTCCTTGCATGTTCTGACTTCCCTGGCCGCCGTCAAATTGTTGGGTTCCCTGACTGATGTCATCACTTGCGATGTCCTCCGCACTAAATTCAGACATGTCCTCAGATGCTTGGTCTTGGGGCTGTCCAAAATTGCTGACGCTCGGTCGAGCAGTTTCCTGATCCTTGGTGAACAGCAGTAAGCCGTAGTACCTGCCGAGTAAAAATGTGGAGTTGACGAAAAAGTCAAGTTGAGGGGGCGCACTTGCAAGTTCAGAGTGTGCACTGGTCTAATTAAAAACTTTTGTTATTATTAGTTGGTAGGTACTTACGATAGCTTCGGTTTATAAATCTCATCCGCGCCCTTTCCACTTCTTTCTGATTTTTCGACTTTGTGCAACTCCTTCCTGAAAGCTCCTCTGAGGTTTTGAATTTTTTGTTTTAAGGCGGGGATATCCAGGGAGGGAAAATCCTCCTTGAAGGCTTCAACAATCTCTTTGTAAGCTTCGTTTTTCTTATTTTTATTCGTATAATCCGCATCGTTCAACTTCCACAGGCAAGGCCGTTCCCGATATGCGTCGAGGAGTTGAGTTAAGTGATCATCACTCCAGGTTTTTACCATTTTCTTCACCACAACAAACGCAGTACAAAGCAAAACACAACTTCGAAAGTTCGCGTACACCGTACACAACTCAAAACGAACAAACACAACTCAAACCCGGCTAAGTGATAACAGTGGTGGATGGGGAACGCCTGACACTGATAGCAAAACTGTGAAACACAGCGGTCGGTAACCTTCGGTTCTGGAGCGTGGCAGAAGGTTTTGCATGGTGAACCGTCAGTTTCGGACTGCGGCTTTTCCCCTCCACTAACGTAGATTCCAAACCTGCAGGTTTCCTAAATAAACCGTCAAACCGTCGGAAATCCCGCTCGTGTATGCCCAGCTAATTGGGTAAGCTCAGGTTTTTTTTTGAAAATCCATTGCGATGGCTTCGGTATTTTCTTTCTTCATAGCTTCAGTTCGCGCAATTTTTTTCCTCAAATAAAATGTTTCAGCTTTGGCTTTGTGAACCTCATTTGCCGTTTTCAACTTCAGTAGTTTCGCACACAACTCCAACTTTGCTGATGACTCTCGTACCTCATTCAATTGTTTATTCAAAATCTTTTCTTCAGCTAAGAAATTGTCACATGAAGAACACGTATCGCTTCTCGGATATCCAAAACTAATGTTGAACTTTGTATTGAAAATATTTCAGTAGGTTTCATATGACACAGGTGGTTTATCCTTTTCTTGATACATTCCGTACATGATTTTAATGTTTAATTCTTCAGGTAGGTATATACGGGACGTTTTGGACCGGCTGCAGTGGCTCTCGCGTCCCTTGAAACTCCCAATATGATCATATAGCTTGGTAAGTTTCATGTTTGAGCTTATGTTTTTTCACTCCCCTCCCTCGTTTATCTACAGGTGCTTTGCCACTAACCTTCAAACTCTTTTGAATGGTCTCCAAACGTTTTTTCCCGATGCCATGAAGGCTGAGAAATGCATTGAAACAAACGGGAATGTCCTCCTCGCCTTTTATTCGAACTCTGTAAGAGTACGAAAAGTCATGAAGGATGGCATTATCCTCATCAACATTTTTTTTTTTGGTTTTCTCTGTTTGTCAGGGAATAACGTAATTAATCCGGCAAGATATGAATTCTGCTTGTTGTATTCCCCAAGATCATTGAAGTGTTTGATTATCACACAGCGTTTATACAGGGTGTTTCAGGACGAATGCCGTATATTTTAATATGTTGTAGTACTAAGTAATTGCGACCAATATCACCCTATTGACATAGGGTCGCAAATGATTTCTCTTGAAGTTATAGGCACATTTGTGTATTTTTAGCCATTCGCTGTTTTTCCTCTAACAAGACCTTACACCTAATAAACCTTTTTTGTACCCTTAAACTGCCGACGTTTTTGAAAAGACCACACAATTTTACTTCAGAAGATGTAGATCAACATCATTTTAGTTGCCTCCAAAAATTTCAGTAATTCGTTAAAAATTAAGAAAGCGGCGTTTTCCAAATTTCCTGTGTTCGTCAGCGCCAGTTTCTGACCAAGTGATCATAGTGAAAATTTTTCGCCAATTTCAGTAAAACATGTCCGTGTTGAGAGCTTTCAAATGATTTTTGAAAAATTGAAATCGGTCCATTTTTCCATGAGATATTGTTCCTAACGTGTGAAAAAACACGGAGTAAGTCATCAATTAGGCATAGGTGAACCTTCCTTAAACGCCTTTGATAACAGAGTAAATTTGTTGGCCTTTGCTAATAAATTAATCGGTTTAGTGAGGTCCAATAAGATCCCTCCCTATCATACCACACCACACATTCATAAAAATCGGCGCTGAATTGCTTTCGATCGCGGCGTTGAGGTTTTCTTCCTCCCACTGGCGCCAGTTCGACTGTTGTTCATACCGTCTCAGGTAAACGTAGCATCGTCCGAAAAAAGAGTAAGAGAAACGGAATACTGATTCTCGAACACCCAGTGATAAAAAATAATGCGATTAATTTCGTCTCCATCGTGCAGATTTTGCACTTCCTGAAATTGGTGCAGATAGTGTGTGAGAAATAGTCACTCAGGAAAAAACGCATCGCAAGAAAACGAAAAACAAAAGAGCAGCTGTTGGACATGATTGGAAATGATTAAAATACGAAGGTGTTCTTCAGAACACATTTTAGGTTGATTTATTCAATGTACATACCAAGTTTTCCCCCAATATCTTAAAAGTTGACAGTCAGGGGGGGGGGTCCATTTTTTGGGAGTTTTGTCCTTTGTCACTTATAGTGCATTTTATTTTGAAATTTTAAGACAGGTTATTGAACTGAATAATCAGCAAAACTCAACTTTACTTTGTAATAACGCGTTTAAAGAAGTTTCACCTATGCCTTAATTGATGACTTATTCCGTGTTTTTTCACACGTTAGGAACAATATCTCATAGAAAAATGAACCGATTTCAATTTTTCAAAAATCACTTGAAAGCTCACAACATAGAGATGTTTTACTGAAATTGGCGAAAAATTTTCACTATGATCACTTGGTCAGAAACTGGCGTTGACGTACACAGGAAAATTCGAAAACGCCTCTTTCTTCATTTTTAACGAATTACTGACACTTTTGGAGGCAACTAAAATGATTTTCATCGACATTTCCTGAATTAAAATTGTGTGATCTTTCCAAAAACGTCAGCAGTTTAAGGGTACAAAAAGAGGTTTAGTCGTTGTGACGACTTTTTAGAGGAAAAACAGCGAGTGGCTAAAAATACACAAATGTGCCTGTTACTTCAAGAGAAATCATTTGCGACCCTATGTTAATAGGGTGATTCAGGTCGCAATTACTTAGTACTACAACATATTAAAATATACGACATTCGTCCTGAAACACCCTGTATTCATTAATATTGTCGAAACATTTGTACCTTTTGCATTCACAGCTGGGACCAGTCTCGAATGTCTGCGCTCTCATTTTTTTCATCACATCAACCATTCGTCCACTTGACTTCCTTTTTTTTGAACCAGAAGGTCCGATTTTCTCCTCAACCACACTCCCTGAAGCCATCATCTTGAGATGAGTCGATGCAAAATACCACGAGACACAAAACACAAGCACAAGATCAAAACCAACCTAACAGACAATTTAAGAACACGTTCGAAAGCAGACCTCATTGAGAACAACTGAGGGCACACGGAATGGGAATCACAGAAAAGCACAAAGCGGAAAGAGCATGGATAACGGGAACCTCAGGAAAACACAAAGGTTACAGGAAGGTGGTTTGGGTAAGGTTCTAGAAACATAACCTTCTTCACAGTGGTGCCATTCGAAAACTTTATCCTGACTTTCCTCCTTGTTTCCCTGCTTTATCTGACCTTCCTCTTTCTTTCATCCCCTCATTGACGTTCCTCCTTTTTTCCCTGTAAATTTCAGTTCTCACATGGCTAGAAAAGGCATTTCCTCCGCGTTTTTTCCTTTTTTGAAGGAAGATTATGAAACTAGATTAACTAGATTAAGGCACCTTTACACCGGAAATAACATTGCTAGAAACATTGCTAATAACATTGTTTTTGAAGCATCCTCGTCCATACCGAGACTAACAAGTTAATAACATTTATTTGTAACAAAGTTATAAACAAATTGGCATAACTTGTTAATAACATGTTACGAAAACGAAAAAAACGTTTTTAACGAAATTGTTATTAGCATGTTGGAGGACAAAATACCAGTAACATTTCTAATAACTTGTTGACTTTTTTTATAACATTGTTAATAACATTGCTACTGACATGCCAATAAAAAAATTTCTGCTACCGGTCTGGGAGCGATAGCAAAAATGTTGACTGGGCTATTTTTCAAAGAAACACCTCCTTCTTTTCTCATTTCGACCAGTCTGTACATCCCTCTCTTCAATTATTTTATTTTTTTAAGTGGTCTCGTGCGACTGAGTTCCTCGGTATGGAGTGGTCAAAATCTCAAACAATGCACCTCGTAGAAGAATACCGCAAATTAGGCTGTTTGTGGAACGTACAACTTCCTGAGTACAAGGACAAGCAAAAAAAGAGAGATGCTTGGGAAAAGCTAGGGAGTGAATTCAATTGCGATTGGGTGGAAGTTGAAAAAAAAGTGAAGACTCTAATCGGGCAATTTCAGCGGGAATTCAAAAAGATAAAAGGGAAGTCAGGTCAAGGGGCAGAGGATGATGAAAACGCCGATCAAAGTGAAGGCACCGGGACTTGGGCTGGCCGAAGCAAGTGGTTTGCTTTCGACAGCCTGCTGTTCTTGCAGGACAAGTGGAAGCCTCATCGTACTACCGATGTAGGAATCAAGGTAAGCAAATAATATTTATTACATTATCTTCTGCTTCTCCTATAATCGGGGCACAGACCTCTCTCTCTCTCACTACGATCACCACCTCCACTTACCTTTGAATACTTCTCCTACATTTCGTTCAAACGTATTCTATCTTCCGCCTTCGTTCTTCATTGCGAGTGTTAGTGATTTCTTTAATAATTTCCCATATCGTCTTTTTTAAAAATCCTATACATAATAAAAAGGCAGGCTTGGGACCTCCACCATCCGTGCACCTCTTTCTTTGCCCCGACAATACAAATTCAAATTGCTACGTTCTACCGATCCACCCCTTTTCGACAACTAGTATGACCGGTCGCATTTAGGAATTGGACATAGGGTTCCATTAATCAGTGAGTAAGGATTATTGTTAACCCTTAATGTCAAAATTTTTATTTAAACTCTCCCCACTCCCTTGTGCAGCTACATTGCTGGCCCAAGCAATGCTTGAAAAATTACTCCACTATTTCTTGTCTTTCAATGCGCCCTTCATGTGACAAGAAATAATTAGCGAATTCTTCACGTACTGCTCTAGCGAGCAGTGGTGCTCTTCTCCCTACTGCTTGGAGCGATGCTAACCGAGGTTCTGCTGTGTTCCTCAAGTCTCTTGTGATGGTTTCTCCAGAGGAGTCGAATTCGTCATCGAGCAGTCCAGGAGGGCAATATACGTGCGATGAAGTTGAGCTCTTCTTGAGAAAGTTGTGAAGGAGAACGCAAGCGTGAGTGACGGTTTTTACTTTTTTAGGCTCAAGTAGATTCGTGTTACGCATTACTCGGAACACCGCAGAAAAGATGCCGAAAGCATTTTCTACTACTCGGCGTGCTCTGCAAAGACGAAAATTGAAAATTCTCTCCGGAGATCCTCTGACTTGCTCTCCTTTGTACGGTTTCATTATATTTTCAGTTAAGGGGAAGGCATCATCGGCTATAATGACGTAAGGGCTGTCATTTACCCTCCCAGGTAGTGGACACGGTCCCGGTATTCCAAGACGTCCAGTATTTAGTAACCGCGCCAACGCCGTGTTTCCGAAGACCCCTCCATCCGATATGCGTCCTTGGCATCCAATATTAGCGTACAAAAAGCAATAGTTAGCGTCAACAAGTGCCAGGAGGACAATACTGAAGAATCCTTTGTAATTAATATAGTCACTTCCGCTGTTGGGGGGAGCCATAATTGGGATGTGCTTTCCATCCATGCTGCCCAAACAGTGAGGAAAGTTCCATTTTTCCTGGTATTTTTCTACCACTTGTAGCCATTCCTCTGTCGTTTGTGGGAGCTGAAAAACAGGACGAAAGAAATTAGGTTTCAATTCATTGCCGTAGCGACCTAGTACCTATGAGATGATAATTTGAACACAACTATATGCATATTGGTTCGGTTTAATATTTTCGTACCATTTTCTTGCTTTTACTGTTTCAGACTCAACAGAACTCATATGATACCGCATCGCTGACAACAAGCGATGAGTGTGAACCCATTTCGCCTGTGACCGACACACCGCAATTACCGAAAAGATTGTTCCGCTCACCCCCCCCAAAAAAAGACTAGGATGCGATCTGTACACATGGACAAAATTACAGAAGAGGCGTATGAAGTAATGAAGAGCCTACAATCAAGTGCTGACAAAGACGAATGTCAAGCATACGGAGACTAAGTTGCTAGTAAAATGAGACTCCTGCCTGCTGAAACCAGAAATAAAGTTCAGCATTCAATTAATGAATTGCTGTTCCTGGCTGTGGAGGAAACGTTCAATTCTCAAGGCACAACCTCATCACGACCACTGGATGAAACCTCGTCCTCTGAAAAGGCAAAAGACGACGTTCAGCAGTCCACCACAACAACGAACAATTTTGACATCCTGAGAGCTGCACTGAATTCCACTGTTCTATTAGATTTCGAGTAGCAACGCTCACCAGCTTCCAAATGTTTGAACTACCTTCTTGATTTCAATTTATGATTTAATTTTTTTACGTAATTCTTTTTTCCAATTTTTTATTACTGAATAACTTTTTTGCTCAAAAAATTTGTTTTTGTTTACTTTGTGTCACACTTATCCCCTTCCTTAAATAAAGAGGTAGTATATCAGGCGTGAGCTTCACGGTGAAACTTTACGCCTTTTGCCCAGTTCGAAGGTTGATCGCAAACTATTCTTCAGAGCTGAACGACCAAAAATGTCAGAATTTTGATCAATTTCAGGCACGTTGGAATAAAAACACATTGAACTGATCTCAAAGGCAGTAGGGGTCCACTATCCGCTCGAATAAAAGTAAGATTCGCTAAATAAAGAAAAAAGTAAGATTAATATTACGTACTCACTTTCACTTCATCCTGAAGTACATTTATTATAGCCTCACATCCCTCTTTCACGATGTTGGAGATGCTGGACGTCGACACTCGAAATAGCAGCATCAGACTGTTAAAGCTGTCCCCAGTTGCAAGGTAGCGCAAAGTTATCGCCAGCCTATCCTGCACCGGTATCGCTTTGCGGTAGTTCGTGTCTTGTCGAGATATGTGCGGCTTAAACGTTAATTAAGAATTCAAAATCGATGCTCGACATTCTAGCAAATCCTTTGAAGCTATCCAAATGAAGTTTGCCCAGTCTCATTTTCTCTTCATCCCTATATATATCTTCCAACACGGCAATACTTTGTATTTTTCTATGCAAATATGGGCGCATCCAAAGTCTCTTCTTTTTTCTTGCTGCCCCCAAAACTACCACACAAGCTGCAGCAACAGTGGCACGCGTTCGATTGTCCATGGCTTACTAATCTTACTATTGGGTTCTGACGCTATTTCTATCAAAATGCTGTAAACCTGCTATTAACATGTTTATAGGAAAAATATTTTGTTATTAATATGTTAATATAAAAACTTGTTAATAGCGATTTGCTATATCATTTCATGCTCTGAAATAACTTGTTAATAACATTTCGGTTATTCGCATGTTTTGCTATCAACATTGGCCTGTTATTAACATTTTCGTGAAGTGCGACCGGTAGAAAAATATCTTGTTAATAACATTTTTGCTATCCACATGTTTTGCTAATAACAATGTTATGCTACTGACTTTTGGTGTGTAGGCACCTTAGGGAGACATTGATGTCAACCTTAACTCATTTTCGGAAAAAATGTGACATTCCCCCTTTTTTCCCTGTGGTCCTGTTCTAATTACAAGTTTCTAAAAAGTATCGGTTTGAAAATTGAAGGGTAAAAAACGCTTAAAAATGGATATACTTGACATTACGTCATCACCAGTTTTCGATTCATCAATAACAAATGTGGAATATCATACTCGTCTATCATTTCCTTCAAACACATTTGGTAATACTGATGAGATTAGAATTCCATTTCAGCAATCGTCAATACCCGTACTGCTAAACAAATAATTTCTCTACCTGGAGGAAATATACCAATTTCAGCCAACCTAACTATTACAAATAATGGACTCCTCCACACTTTTGAAGAAATAAGGCTGGAAGCAAACGGTTCAGTCTTGGATCAATGCAAGTTTCCCGGAATAAGCAATACTTTGAAAGGGTCGCATGCTTCGACCGATCAAAAGTTATGAGCTTACAATCTGCTGGTTGGACGATGCCTAGTGTCACTAGAAGTGAAAATCCGATTGTAGATCTAACTACTGGTTATTTCAATTGTTGTATTCCACTTTCTTCAATAATGGGTCTATATGCGAAGATCATTATCAAATTTTAACTGGTGTTCAACTTCCGCTGGTTCCACTCAGACCAAATACTGATTTGAATGTTTTCAGATCGAAAAGAGCAGGGGATGAAGATGGAAATGAAGTAATGACTCTGAATTTCACAAAAATGGCTTGGAAAATTCCCTACATTTCATTAAGTGACAGAGAAAAATTGCGACTTATTTCTCGCATTAGCGAAAAGGACAGCTTTGATTTGTTTTTTAGGAGCTGGGATCTTAACGTTTACCCCTGTCTTTCCAGAAATAGACAGGTTTCCTGGGTTATCAAGACCTCGTCTCAAATCGAGAAGCCGCGCTATGCTCTGATTGCTTTTCAAGTAGGACGTTCACGAAGCCTGCTTCAAGACATGTCTCAATTTGACGCGTTTATTTTACTCAACATTAAACTCTTTATCGGAAGTCAAGCGTATCCGTATGACCAACTCAATTTGAACTTTACTTAAAAGAAAATAACTGAACTTTACTCAATGTATACGCGTTTTAAGAGTTCTTATTATCATGCCTTTGAAACTGATACGGAAAACGTGCTGTTTACAGTGACAGAATTCATGACAATGGTTCCATTTGTAGCAATTGATTGCTCTCGACAATTTAAAAGTGATATTCCCTCGCCAGTTGACATAAAATTGGAATTTGAGGCAAATGAAAATTTTCCCAAGAATACAAGTGCATTTTGTCTTCTGATTAGTGATCGAGTGCTTCAGGTCCATCCCCTCCGAGGTCTCCTTCACAGGAAAATGGTATAAATACAGGTATAGGACCCGGACCCTTAACAGTTCTATTGGTCCCTTTTTCTTCGGCCGATCAGGTTCTTGCTTTTTATTTTCTTCCTCTTCATTTATTTCTACGTCCAAATAGAACATGTCGTCCGTTGAAAACAAAATGTCAGTTATCGTGGACTTTTTATCGTTCCATACGATGAGTTGTTCAAAATGTAACAGCAAGAGTGGCGGATTCTTATTGAAGGAATTGGCAATCATCGATCTCAAAACTGGATCTTCAGACAGCCCACTCCCTCGACGAAATCGTCCACGGCATGTATGCAGGAGAATCAATGGCTGTCGGCGAATTTCCACGGAATGGATTGCAATGAAGGTCATACATGCTACTCGGATCTGGACCAAATTCTTAGATCGTCGTTGCAAACGTATCATACAATATATGTAAAAGGCCTCGATAAGAAGAGGTTTTCACTAGGACGGATCGGCCATGACATCGTGGGTGAAATTATTTCTCTGGACTAAAAGAAGAAAGAAAACTACTTGTAAGTGTTCACATTTTTTTTAAACTGTATAAATATATAAAATGAAGTGTATTGAAAATTGTCAGTTTTATCAAAGTAATAAACTACCAATTTATTGTAAACATTCTTTCTTCTTATTCTTTCTCTTCAAATATTTTCCTTAAAATGCAAACCAAAAGAAAAAAATCATCAATTATGGTGTTTCAACCTCAAAGAGAACGACTCGCAGTCACCAATGAGTATTACATTCCCGATGGAGAGAAAAGTACTAAAGGCCCGTTCACAAGCTCTATGTACGCGTGCTGTGCGTTCTGTGGACCTAGCCGAAGTTTTTATTCTGTGGATGCCCACAAACGCACATGCATTGCGCATAGTCCCTGTTCACAAGCTCCACATGCACACAAATGTCAGATGGGAGAGGGTTTTAATAATTTTGCAGTGTGAAGTGAGCAAAGAAGTGCGTGAGTGTTTGACGTTATTGCACTTGCGACATTGACGAAAATCGCTGAAGAATTTATTCAATTTGAAATTATGTAAGTATTTCTTTGTTTCAGACTATCATACTATTTCAACCACACAAGCATCACGATCGTGGCTTTGGCCACTGTGGTGCTCCCATTCGTATTTCCGATTTACTACCCAATTTTTTCCAATTAATTTGGACATGAACGTTCTTTACTGAAATCATTAGATTTGTTTCAACCTGCCCTGTCACCTATGTAATATCAATGCGAGAATCTTTCCGCTTATTGTGCAGAAAACAAACTTAAGGTACGTTTACACCGAAGTGTCCAGCGACACTTCTCTCTGGATATGTCGTATTATGTGTATTAAGTGTCAGACATTCATTTCTCGACAGTATAAACTATAATGGAAGTTGTCTAGAAGTTTTTGTTTACAACAAGGAAATTTGTGTCTGACACTAAATTTCAAGCAATAAATTTCGCAGGACACTTCGGTGTAAACGCAACTTTAGAACTTTTTTTTTTTTTACGCGTAAGCTAATTTTGAATAAATTTTGAAGATTTTTTGAAAGATCCTAGGGTAGTTTGGAAAAATCATTAAATGCTATGTTTACAGCTGTAATTGTTTATTTACTGTAAAATTCATTCCAGGGATTTTTCGGTGGTATCAAATTATTTTACGCAGACGCAGCTCGTCATTCTGGCGTCTTCGGTTGTCGTGTTAGCGGCAGCGTCTCGTATTACCTGTAGGAGAGGTCAACCTCAAAGACAAGGCTGGCAAAAGAGGTAAGATGCTAGTATGCTATAATTATGTTAGTACATATTTGGATTTGATCAGGCATTAACGCAACACGATGATTTGGCACAGAAAGTTCTGGGTTCGACCTACAAATGCCAAAAGAAAAGAACAAGGAGATTACGACAACTTGTTTCAGGAACTCAAAAAAGATCCAAACGAGTTTTTCAAATATACGCGAATGACCTTGGAAACGTGGAATCTCCTATTACACTTAGTCGGCCCTTCCTTAAAAAAATTTAGTCAAAGAGCTCTTAAGGCGGAGCAAAGACTCGCCATTGTTATCAGGTTTGTCTGGGCGCTTATTGATTTATTCCTTGATATTTTATTACGTTGCGTCTCATCTGAAACAGGTATTTGGCATCGGACGACATGGCGCCCAGTGTCGCATGGGCATATAGAATCGGACGTTCGACATTATCAAATTTAATCGACGAGGTTTGCCAGGCTCTAATTGATCGCTTCCAACCAGAATACTTGAGACCTCCTTCATCTGCAGAGGAATGGTGCCAAATTAAAGAAGACTTTTGGCGCAAGTGGAATATGCCTAATTGTATAGGTGCCGTCGACGGGAAACACGTGTTGATCAAGGCGCCACCCAACTCAGAGTCACTTTTCCACGATTATCACGGAAATTTCAGCATGCAGTTGATGGCAGTCTGTGACGCCAACTACAAATTCCTCATGGTGGACGTCGGTGGATACGGAAGCGTCAATGATGCAACTATCTTCCGAGAATGTGCGATCGGGCGAGGATTTGAAACGAACGGCTTTGGAGTTCCCCAAGGGGCTTTTGAGTTGCCAGGAAGCTCTGAAAAAACTCCGCTATATCTTGTTGGCGACGGGGGCTTCCAGTTAAAAAAAACCCTAATGAGGCCTTATCCGGGGAAAAATTTAACCGAGGGTCAGACAATATTCAATTACCGATTGTCAAGAGCGAGAAGGGTGATTGAGAACTGTTTCGGCATCCTCGCTGCGCGTTGGGCGGTTTTTTCAAGGCCATGTGGCCTAAAAGTAAATACAACGGAAAAAGTTGTGTTGGCAACCATATGTCTCCACAATTTTATTCTGAGCCATTCCCCCGACTATGTGCATGGCATCTGCGACACTGAGGACGACATCGGAAACCTCACTCCAGGCCAATGGAGGGAAAATGAAATTAATGGTTTGAGGGACAACAAAGAAGATGCTCCTCATCGTGCTGCAAATGAGGCGTATCAAATGAGGGAAGTACTCCAGAAGTATCTCACGTCATTTGAGGGATCGGTGGCTTGGCAAGAGCAATACGTTCGACGTGGTCGTCAAACATATTAATTTGGATTTGTTTTTTTTGCTTTAAGTGTACAATTTTTTTATTTGAAACATACTATTCATCAAAACAAAGGCTTGTTTACTTATGGCGTTTTCCATTTGCATTTTACAATTTCGCTCTGGAGCCGAGCATTTCAACCCGTCTTTTCCGTTACCATAGTGATATAATTCAGAGAGACGGGTGGACATGCTCGGCTTCAAAGCAGAATTTTATGCAAATGGAAAACGCTATTAATGTCATGAAATTAATAATTTAGTTGCACGAGACTTGAGTGGTTTCGGTCTTAGTTCTGAAAAGTAGGTATCGGTATCGGCCTCGAAAATTAAAAAGATCGGAAGGCTTTGTACGTGAAATGTTAGAGTAACTATCTACGTAAATACACTGCGATAGAGTTTGTAGGGCATATCGACAGCAGTGGAAGAAAACCACTGACCCAGGATCTATCGTGTTCACAATTGCTTGGAGGGCCAAGGGCATTCATATTTCTCTTCCCTCTTGAATGAGATCCACTCCCGGTCAGCCTTGAATTATTTGATTTTTGGACTGTGTCAAGTTTATTAAGCCCACCCACCACTCAAGAGTTGTCATCTTACGGGCTAGAAAACCACAATGAATGCAAAAAATAAAAATAAAAAAAAAAAAATTCGCTCCGTCAGCTGCCGGTCGGAAAGAGTGCATTTCATTTCGTATACGGATACCCTAAGCCGTCCCAGAAGTAATAATGTTGAGACCATAATTTGTTTCGTTGATGTTTGACCCTCCCTCATAGTGTTTGCTGCCGGGTTTGTTTAAGCTGAACTTAATGGGAATCAAAGGCTACTTCAAAATGAAATCATCGTACCGAATATAATACTTTTGGTATCAACTGGTGAATTGTAGTGATTTTTTTATCATTTCAACCCCTATTCCCCCCTCCTCGTCGACTGATTTGGCCCTAATGCAATACCGACCGGGGTCTTATGACTACTAATTTTTGTGCCAAATCTCGTTCCACTAAATTAATTTCTACGCGAGTTATCGTTCTAACAAGACCACACACTTCCTTCTACCCCGGGGGGACCACCCCCTCCCCCATGAATTTTTCAAAAAATTAAAATGGGAATCAAAGGCTACTCTAACATGGAGTATTCGCACCGAATATGATTTTTCTAGAATCAACTGGTGATTTTCTTACCATTTCAACCTCTATCCCCTCCTCCACCTCGATCGATTTGGCCGAAATGCAATACCGACCGGGGTCTTATGACTACTGATTTTTGTGCCAAAGCGTGTTCCGCTAAATAACTTCTTCCAGAGTTATCGTGCTAACAAGAAAACGGCCATAAGTATAATAAATCAATAAACCAATATACAGGGTGGATCCGTATGAGTGTGACAAAAATTTTTGGGTAAAACTACGTTAAAAGTGGAGTAAAATGGTACCCTCGGAAGTGTCCTACGTCGATCCGTTCCGGAGTTATGATTTTTTTGTGTTTAAAAAAGTAACCAAAAAATCCGCAATTTCTCGTCTTATATCGCACCAAATCCAAAAAGTGATGCCATTTTCAGAAACTACGGAACAATTCCTTTAGAATAGAGGTCATCAGAAATCTGGCATTTTTTCCATAAATTTACGTGGCCTCCAAAATTTGTCCGTTTTACGAAAAGTCGCTGTACCCAAACGGCTTCCTCAACAGACGTTCGAGGTATCACAAAAACTTCTCCGTCTTCTAAGCTTTCTTTTGGCGTGTTCACATTTCATGTTACTACTGACGTTTCTCTCGAAAACGTCACGAGAATGCACAAAAACCGTGTTTTTATGGAACATGGGCCATAGCCTACGGTATTCGTGAAGGGTGCAGGAAGATCGGCAATAAGTGAGAACAGGATATCTTACCAAGGAGAATATATCGCAGGCAAGAGACATTCAATTTGACCCCCACCCCAATCCATTTCTGCCGATCTCTGAGCACCCTTCACGAATGTTGTTGGCAAATGGCACAAAGGCAACTGCCTATATTTTTCTGTGAAAATACTGTTTTAGAAAGGGAGGACAGGATATTTTAGGAAGGAGAAGATATCGTAGGCAAATAGCATTTTTTGACTTATTATTTCTCAATAATAAGTCTTTGTAATCGTATCGCAAAAAATTTTTTTTGACCCCCCCTCAAAATTTGTAGTTTTACGTTTCAAAGTGCGTAGAATCCAAATCTGCAATAAAAAAAAAATGTCCGTCCGCCGTCCGGGCCATATCTTGCCCTAGGATTGCTCGAAAAAACTCGTTCTTTCGCACATAGGCTCCATTTGGGGTCTAGTTGGTCCTAACATCTGATCAGTTTGATCAAATAACTCCCTGGGGTTTTATGGGCCAAAAGCGGGTCCAAAATGGGGATTTTCAAAGGATTTGGGATCATAGGGGTGTGGGGTGTCGATTTTCATGTAATTTCAAGCCGGATTTGACTACATCCATGAATAATAAACATTGTTCGATGTTGCATTGTTCGATAATTCGCAGCGTTTTTATTTTTATTTTGCTTTATTTTTTTTTTCTTTATTTTTTTTTTTTTTCAGATTTGAATTCTACGCACTTTAAAACGTAAAACTACAAATTTTGAGGGGGGGGGGGTCAACAAATTTTTTTTGCTATACGATTACAAAGACTTATTACTGAGAAATAATAAGTCAAAAAAGAAAATGTTTGAAAAAAAATGAATAAGAACAACAGCTGTCTCACTCCTGCGACGCCGAGCGGCAAGTGACGCCCGACTGCCCGTGTGCACTGCTTCACAGACTTCTGTGTATTTGTAGGTATCGGAGGGTAAGCGAGCGATAAAAAAGGGACGCGCGTTCGACAGAAACCGGCGTTAATTCAAGCTTGCAGTCGGGCGTCTCTTGCAGCGGCGTTTACGTGTGCACTGCCCCATAGACTTCTAGGTATCTGTTCTAACGCGCGTCAATTGACGCTCGTGTGCACCCGGCCGAAACCGGCGTCAATTCAAGCTTGCAGTCGGGCGTCTCTTGCAGCGGCGTTACGTGTGCACTGCCCCATATACTTCTAGGTATCTGTTCAGGTCAATTGATGCTCGTGTGCACCCGGCCTAAACCCTGTTATTTCGAATTTTTTGTGTTCAGTTTCTCCGTTTCTATGGCCTTACCCATTTGTTCGGAATTTAGCATAAAACAAATACAAGGTTTAACATTTTTCATGAATACCCCTATTAAAATAGAAAAAACATCCGATACAAGTGCCAGTAGGCAAAATGGAGTCAAGTGATAAACGACTTGAAGAGAAACTCATAAAAGCAAGGGCAAGTCTCAAGAGGAAGGTGCATCACTGAGAAAAATCAAAATATTAAAGGGACGGTCGGATTAATTACACGGTCAAAAATGGTATATTTCCGGTCACTTTTGGCTTATTATTTCTCAATAATAAGTCTTTGTAATCGTAAAGGCAAAAAAAAAATGTTTGACCCCCCTCAAAATTTGTAGTTTTACGTTTCAAAGTGCGTAGAATCCAAATCTGCAAAAAAAAAAAAAAAAAAAATGTCCGTCCGCCGTCCGGGCCATATCTTGCCCTAGGATTGCTCGAAAAAACTCGTTCTTTCGCACATAGACTCCATTTGGGGTCTAGTTGGTCATAACATCTGATCAGTTTGATCAGAATAACCTCCTTGGGTTTTATGGGCCAAAAGCGGGTCCAAAATGGGGATTTTCAAAGGATTTGGGGTCATAGGGGTGTGGGGTGTCGATTTTCATGTAATTTCAAGCCGGATTTGACTACATCCATGAATAATAAACCCACAGTCGAAATAATAAGGCATTGTTCGATAATTCGCCGCGTTTTTAAAAAAGGACGGTGAGAAAATATACGGTGCCGGTCAAAGTTCAACCACTGTGATGCATGTCACCGTCAAAATAAAATTTAGCCGATGCCTAAAATGAAACTAGCCGGCCCGTACTAAGCTCTGCGAATTTATGTTCGCAATGACCGTCGGAATTATAACTCCACCGTTCTTATTGTATGAGTCAAGGACCGTTTCTTAAACTATACGCCCTAGATCTTATAAATGTAACCGGGGCGCATTTGATCTAGCCGTGCATGGAAAGCATAATAATTTATTGTTTTTCAACACCCTTCATGACAAATAGTAGAATACTGATTGGGCAAAAAGATTTGAGAGGCAGTACCATCGCCTGGAATATTCTTGCATTTTTTGGGCAACAGTGAGACACTGCGTGCTGTTGTGACCCTGAGGGTCTGTCGCACGCTCCGTTAGGAGTTACCTTTTTATCGAGATCGGCAGGGTTGCGAATGTTTTAAACGCTTCGTTTAAATCAATGTTTAAAACCATGTTTAAAACAAGGCCAATTTAAAACATGTGATTGTTTCCAACAACTGTTTTAAACAGCACGCTGGAAAAAACAAAAAAACGACAGTCGATGTCACCTTCTGAGAAGCAATGAGTAGTTCTGTGGAGAGGGGTAAGATGAACACGAGGCAGCGTTTGCCGAATTTCCGCTGCCCTAGACAAAATGCCACACATCAGCGATCGGGGCCCGGCCGCCTAACTTCACCCTTTCCTTCCCCGTTGGATCTTTCCCACCCTTCAACGTTTTTTATCTCCTTACGACTTTTCTCTACTGATGGAGTGATGGCTTGATGAATGATGAGTGAGTTTCTTCTTCTTGTACTGTACGTGGGATGTGAAATCTATTGGAGTGGAGTGCCCTGTGTTAGTGTTTACTTGAGTCTCCTGGGACCGAAGAGGAACAATAAAGCTAATAAAATTAGGTGAGCCAAAACAATTTCCTATTAGCGGGGGAGGGAAAGGGATCGAGGAGACCGACATTTCGTAACGTCCGAGCTCATCTTTCTATAGTTGGCTACATAGTTGGGATCAATTATTAATAGAAAGTATAATGAGGAAGTAACATAATTTTTTTATATTTTTTTTTCATGAAAGTTTGGCCAAATATAAGCACTGTGAGATGTGGCAATCCTAATTTACTCAGTGAACAGACACCCAAAAAAAGTTTGAAAATAGTTGATTCGAAATTCCCGGTTTTTCCTCAAAGTAATTTTATCCCCTTCCACTCATTCACAAATCATTATTTTGTAAAGTTTTATTCGAGATGAAGCCAACTACAATAGTATTCAAAAGTATATTGTAGTGCATATGTAGTGGATATTTTTATTGATATTGCGGCATACGAAAAAATGCTCATGTAGCTAACCAACCCCTCGAACCCTGTCCATATATTAAAATGTAATTTTTAAATATATTGCACTGATCCGTGCTGAAAAGGGACGCCAATCGAGGTTTTTTTTTACCATAAAAATGAGTCCCCGACTAGAATTTCCTATACATGTTACTTCCTCACTATCAATAATTCAGATCAGTTTTTTGTCTCTCCACTTTATTTTTTAACAAACGGCAGAACCGGTTTTCGAAAACTATGTTTTCATCATCAGTGCCCCAGTACTGTCATACAGAGACAAAAAACTGATCTGAATTATTGATTCAACTCCACAACATCGCCATCACTGCAATATTATCCTCATTATCAATTTATTATTAGAATATTAGAATAGTCATCTTCTGTGTCAGGACTGCCAGGGCCCTTACGACACAAATTAGTGGCCCATACACGGGCAGATAATTTTGACAGATTTGATCGGCCGATATTTTCAACAGATATCGTTAACGATCTAGAGCAAACGATGAGATCTGTCGTCGCCCCTTAACGTACAAAAGTTATCTGCGACCGATATCTGTTACCCGATCAGATCAGCTCGTTAGTGGGAGCACATCTGGCAGATTTCATTTATCGATCGGGTTCGAAAGATATTTGAGATCGGTGACAGATATGGAGTTTTAAAAAAAAATGGAGGGAGCGAAAAGCTTTTTCACTTGAGAGGTAATAAATTGTTATAATTCAGATCAAAAGACTTATAAACGAACTGGAATAAAAGCAGTATATTGTCTAGCCTGAATCATACATATGTTATTAAACACTATAGAACGGACAGATCAGATCGTTACGTTAAGGGGTGACGCCCGATTCAAAATCGGCAGATCTGTCCCACAGATATCTCTCATGAGAAATCGGTAGGTTAGTGGGGGACCACAGACCACATCTGACGGATTTGATCTCCCACCGATATCGTTCGGCAGATATTTGTAGATCGGTCATCGTTTATTGCCCACTAACGAGCAAATTTTCACCACCGATATCTGTCAAAAACATGAAATCTGCCGCAGATATCTGCTCGTGTATGCCCACCTATTTGTTACCCAACGAATTACTGAGTTACGAAAAGTCGAATCCTGATCCGTGTATCAATCGAGCACTTCATATTTTAACACATATTTCCATTGCTTAAATACGTTAGAGGTCTTTTCCACTTTAAAAATGGCTTTGTGGACTGGAAGAAATAAGGACCCAATTTGGTCTCAGTTTGTGGAAATTAAGAAGGGCCAAAGCCTACGAGCGAAATGCAAATTGTGCGAAAAAGAAATAGCTGGGCTTGTTGCACGAATGAAGGCTCACAAAAATGCGTGCATTGAAACGACAGTAAACCCCGACGAAGAAATATATATGCCTCTTTTGGAAGATTCAGACAGAGGTACGTAAGATTTAAAAACTTGCCTCCAAACTTCTTTACCGTGCTATTTGGAATGGATCTTTTTCAGGTATGTCATGTGGAATAGCTGAGGACTCCAGACCGTCCACTTCGGCTTGTGAAAATCGAGGCAGTCTGGCTCCAGCACCAGCAGCCCCTTCAAAGAAATTTAAATCGATGGACTCATTCGTCGTCAGGACAACAGACACGCAGAAACGAAAATTCGACCTTCAAGTAGCTAGATTCATTTATGGTACCAACTCTCCATTCAAAATTGTCGAGCAGCCTGAATTTGTAAAAATGGTTGCTCTTTTCCACCCTGGTTATAAACTTCCAAACAGAGAAAATGTTGGGGGTGAATTGCTTGATGCCGTGTATTCTACCGTTAATTCGGAAGTCAAGAAATGTTTGAAAAACAAAAAAGTATGTATGAGTCTGGACGGGTGGTCGAATGTCCACAATGACCCTATAGTCCCTGTGTCTGTGTTCACGACAATACCGATAAAAAGGTTTATTTAATAGACACCATTGACACAGGGGGAAACATAAAAAACGCGGAGTACATGACAGAATTGGCTAAAACAGCAATCAATAAGTGTTACACAGACTATGGCGCCGTTGTTCTTAGTTTCGTTACTGATAATGAAGCAAAAATGTCGAAAATGAGAGAGGAACTCTCAAAAATGCAATTTCCTATCGGACCATCCGGTGTTCATGATATAATAACGTACGGTTGCTCGGCTCACGTGGCAAACCTTTTCGGGAAAGATATAGATAACCCCACAATTTTGTCTCAGGTTAAAGTAGTGGTTAAATATTTTAAGTACCACCATTTCCCGGGCGCAAAGTATAAGGAGGCTGGGGGGAAGGCGCTTGTTCTCCCGACAGATGTTCGTTGGAATTCGGTGACTGACTGCTTCAGATCATATCTTGACAACTGGCCCGTTTTGTCCAAAGTATGTAGTGAGAACAGATTTGCCATAGACTCGAGCGTGATACACAAAGTACACGACATAAACTTGAAAAACAATGTTTGCGATGCCCTTGAAAAATTCCAAAAAATATCATACGCACTAGATACAATGCAAAAAGACTTCTGCCTCATCAGTGAGTGCACTGCAGTTTGGCTAGAGCTACTAGATTTTTTCGAAAGCAATGGCGTCCCGAAGGATTTTGCCTGCTGCAAAAAACGTTTTGAAATGGTCATGACGCCAGCTCATTATTTAAGTAATATTTTAGACCCAAGATATTTCGGAACTAAGCTCAACCAAGAGCCAATAGACGAGTCGTTTGAATATGTTACAAATTTTTATCCCGAAGCCATGCCTGACATACTAATGTACAAAGCTAAGCAAGGCCCGTTCAAAACTTATTTGTTTGAGCCCAACGTAGTCACCCAGACTGACCCACTTGTCTGGTGGTCAGCGATTCACGATAAAATAAACCCTTCGTTGAGATTTCTAACCCAGCAATTGTTCTCAGCTGTAGCGTCGTCGGCGGGTGTTGAACGTATATTTTCTACATTTGGGCTTGTCCATAATAAAATCAGAAACCGGCTTGGGACAGAAAAAGCCTCTAAACTGGTGCAAATTTATAAAAGTTTGAATTGATAATTGCATTTTTTGCTCTATTTTTTGGCATTATTTTATTGTATTTTTTTCATTATATCTTTTTATTGTACTTCTGCATTCGTATTCGTATTTAATTTCATGAGAGTGATATTTCTTGTTTAAAACAAAAAAAAACACGATTAAAAAAAAAAAACATGTTTTTTTTTAAAATTACAAAAAAACAGTTTTTTTTGCAACCCTGCCCTTGGTTTTGTACTTGTTATCTAAGGCATTGGGCCATAATTTTAAATCATTTCTAGGAGTCCGAGGGTATGAATTCCTTCAGTCAACGAATTATCCTATTCCGAGCATTAGAACACTAAACAGTAGAGTGCAAGGATATGATGTCCGTCCTGGGATCTTTGAGCATCTTCGTGAGCCACTAAAAGCAAAAACCTCGCGGCTGCAGGCCATCGATCGATATTGTGATCTATCGATGGATGAAATGCAGATAAAATCATATGAGGATTACGAGGCATTAATAAAAAATTCATGGGATTCGTTTCTCTCGGCAATAAACAACAAATTGGATCGCATCTGCTAGTCGACCTTGTTAGAGGTTTGAAAAATCCGTGGAAGCAGGTCATTGCCGCTGAGATCTCTGGACAAAGCACTTCGGCAATTCACTTGGCTGATCTTATTCGAAAGACGATAGAATTCCTGGACACTTGTAGTAGGTGTAAAATGAGGATACAAGGGATAAAGACACCAAGGGGAGACGGGATAAAGGACATCAGGACACCGCCCCCACCCACAGTTCGCCCCCCGCCTCGCCGCCAGTTAGTTTTCGCCCCCGCCCACCCCCAGTTCGATGACCGCTCGGAGGGCACCCCGCCCCCCAGTTTGCCCCCCCCCCGCCCATGAAATAAAACAGGTTGTCAGTTTAGATAAATTTTATTTATACACAGCGGGTTTTTTTCCTAGGACTATCTTCAAAATGTACATTATATGTTCCGTCGTGCTCCCCGTCGTAGATAAGGTAGAGAGGAGGTCCGCCGATGTTGTACTTTGAGGCCAATTCGTGATTCATTGAATCGGTGAATCTTTGGGGTAGATAAACGTTGATCACCTTTCCTTCGTCAGACACTGAAGCGATGCATACAGGACCAAACGTCCCCGTTGATCTGTAAATTAATCGCCGCACAAGATAGGGAACGTCGGGTGTCAGCACGTTGAGCGATTGCGTAGCTGTCTGCTCCGAGCCGGCCTTGTTCAAAAGTTGTTTGAGCGACGTCATCCTGGGCGAGAGATCTCAAATGGCTGCAGAACGTAGAATGATGCTACCAGCCAACGGATGTCAGCTTAGTAGTACTTCCCCCACTCCTGCCGAATCTTCAGGGATGCGCACATGACCGTGAGCTAAGGTTGACACTTTGTCCTCCAAGATGAATCGATTGTCATCGAATGGAGGTAGAGACTGCTTATTCACCGCTACAGAGAAGAGTTCGTGCTTAAATGAGCGGATTGAATTAAATGTCGAGTACAGAACCCCCTTGTTTTGAAAAAGTATTTTCTTATAGTCATCAAAGGTGGTTTGAGTTTGTATAGCCCGTTTTTTAGTTCCGTTTGCCTTCTTAACTTCATCCCCGCCTTCAATCTTTAATGCGTATACTTTAGCCCTCAAAGCAACAATTTCAAGCAATCGTTTCCCCAGCAACTCATCTTTGAATTTCCCCAGTACCTTTTTATTCTCAATATTATGGCAAGGATGTGATATCGGCAAGTCTGAGAAATCAAACCATTCCCGTAGGTGCTCAAAAACTTCTTCCCTCCAATCAGCCCCGTTAGTCCTAATGTTGTAAATAAAGCTGTCTGTATCGGTGTACGCAAGTCTCAGCCTCTCGGGCCCGAAATGTGCCAACATAACGTCATAGTGGAAGCGGTACATGTGGAGCTTTGCAAGTTCTAAAATTGTGAACCCCACGTAAATTGGCTTGTGAAGCAAAATACTCTCTTTGGCCATATGGAAAGCAACAATATCATTGCCAAGAATAGTACGCCGGACAAATGATGGTTTTGCCAGTAGCTTTTCTGCCCTTTCCTCCGATTTCACAAGCTCAATGTTCTTTCTTTGCCGAACGTTCTCTATTGTTTTGCCAAAGTTTGAATTATTTATGTCCTTGTACCTGTTTTTGGCTGTGGTGGTCGTAGCCTCTTTACGCTTTTCAGTATTAAATGCAATAAATGGTGCCAACCACTTTCTTTGTTTGAACTGAATGATTCGATGTACTTTCCGGAGAACGATGCCGTGGGAACATGCAAACTGCAGGGTTCGATAATGAAGAACATAGTGTTTTTTGGGCGACAACGTGCCAATTAGTTTCACATAACTTGAACCGGGAGGCGTACGTTTTTCAGGGAGTAGAGGGTAATCGTTAAAATAGTCATGCAAATGCTCGGGAATGTCAACGTCCACTTCAGCAATGTATCCCAGGAGACTATTGTCCGGTACTGCCAACAGGTCAATTTTTTCGGGCTCTTCGACAAACTGGAAGCCTTCAATTGGAAGGAAATCAGACGAAGATATCGCATAGAGGTTATTTGCGTCGGAAAATGACAGCTCCCATCCATTCGCAGACTGCGCATGCCTTGTAATAGCTTGAACAAAACCACCTCGTATCCCGCTTTCGATCATTTGGAACATTTCGTAGTCTGTGATGAGTTCCAAAGTGGCGCCTGTCAATCGAAGGGCACCGTCCCAGCTGAGTCCTGGTAAGCTGTAGTAGTGAGCAGGGTCAAGGTGGTAGACAGAGTCTAGGTATTCCTTACGAAAGTTTTCAAAAACTTCGCGTAGAAGGAGTGTATCCAGTCGTAGGTACAAATCTGAGTATTCCCCGAGATTTTTAATTTCAAAAGTGGTCCAGACATTTTGGGCATGAGCATGGTCGGTGTCAGTGATGTGTGAGTCATTCAACTTATTGTAGAACTCGTCCTTTGAGGGCAGCGAAGAACGCTCATAACTCTCCCAATCTGATACGGCGTCGTACGGAAAGACCTGTTTGCGCAGCATAAGATCGAGTTTTTCTCCGTGAAATAGCTGTGGCAAAAGAGTAAACTGTGTGCGTTCCATTGTCTTAACTAGCTGGTCAAGACTAGCTGGTAGAAACCGGAACGAGTCTATAAAACGAAGTTTGATTGAGGGAAGGCTAGGTGTTGTAGGAATCATAGTTATATTTACAGTATCATTTTATAGTCATGCGCGAGCGTGCCCCACCACTTCTTGTTCCCGAATACAGTTGTCTAATTAGTCGGCCAAGTTACGCCTCTGAATAAAGAAGTCTTGTCGTTATTATTATTATTCATTAAACCATAAACATTTTACAACATGGTGTCAGAATTACAGTTAGTTCCGCGTCTCCGCGAGTTTTGTGAATGAGCCGCGACGTTGACGAGTCCGGATATCAGTCGTCTTTATCTTCATTTTTTGAAAGTCTGTTCCCAGCGATGCCGGATCCACCTATCCCGCCGCCTATTCCTCACCATCAACAGCCACACCCAAGCCCAAGCGTTATGCAGCGTCAACACATTCCGCCAGCCTCTCAGTCGAAAATTGGTGTAAACCTACAACCAAATATTTCTCCTCCCGAATTAGACGGCGCTACAAACGTAAGTCTTAATTGGACGAATTGGAAAAGGCAATTTTCCCTTTATTTAATCGCCAGTGGTCTTTCGGAGGAAGAGAACAGAAGGAAGGTGGCGCTTCTGCTATCACTCCTTGGGCAACAAGCCCTAATAGTCTTCAACTCGTTTAATATAGATGCGGACACAGTGAGATTTGATGACCTCGTTGAGCTTTTTGACGCTCATTTCAACCCCCAAAAAAATATCACCGTGGAACGTCATCGGTTGTCACGAGTTTAAAAAATTTAAGTTTATCCTGCGAATTCGACGCGTTAAGAGAAAGCCTTATTAAAGATGTCTTAATTTGTGGTCTCGATAGTTCTAATTTCAAAATTAAGGAGCGACTCCTCCAAGAGGACGATTTAAATTTAGATCGGGCGCTGGTAATTTGCAAGTCGCTTGAGTTGACAAAAGCCCAAGCCGAGTCTTTACAACAGGGCGATTCTTCAAATTTATACAAAATATCTACAAGAAGTCATGGACCCAGCTATGCACATCATGCGCATGCCTTGCAGTCGTCAACGCGCCAAACTCAGTTCCACCCCCGACCCTCTCGTCATGACAGCCGCCAACAACATCGCCGAGGTTCAAGGCATTCAACACCCACACGTTCATCATCCTGTTCTTCTCCACGCCGCTTTCAAGGACAGTCATCTACTTGTGGACGTTGCGGTCAAGTACATCGCACAAAATGTCCCGCGCACGGTAAAACTTGTCTAACTTGTCAAAAACCCAATCACTTTGCTAAAATGTGCCGTTCTCGTTTTGTAAAAATTCTACAACAGTCATCGTCTAACAGTCAATCTTTTCCTAACAATGATAATTCAGCTTTTTCCAACAATGATAACCAAGCTTATATTTTCAATTTATCGTCACCTACTTCCCACTCAGAATGGTCCATCAATTTGCACATTAATGATCACGTCATTCCCACTCAACTAGACACAGGCGCTCAGATTAATTGTATGTCTTTCGATACTTTCAAAATGTTGCAAATTCATCCTCGTAACGTCATTTCTTCGCCTACCAAAATTCTCTCTTTTTGCGGTTCGGTGCTGCCCAATTTAGGACAATGCCTCATTCGATGCTTTATTAAAGGCAAATTTTTCAAAATTCCGTTTCACATTGTCAACATGCCTTGTCCCACTGTGTTAGGACTTGATTCTTGCACAAGTCTCGGACTTATCAAACGTTTAAACACAATCGCTGACGTCATAGACCAAGACAAGTACACTTTTTTGATACAAAAATTTAAACACATTTTTCAAGGACTAGGATGTCTCCCTACCGTCTGTCACTTGCCACTTAAACCTAATAGTCAGCCTATAATTGACCCACCTCGAAAATGGGGGAGTTCCAAGTGGGTAAATAGTGACAGCGGGACGGGGCCCGCGACAGTCCAACTGGGTAAACGAGTGAGGAACCAACTGGGTAAAGTTATAAACAAACAACGAATCAGCCCGGTTCAACGACCACCTTTTATAATGTAATCGGTATCGAGTAGAGGATGGTTCAGCGATCACCTTTCATCATGTAATCACTATCGAGTTCAGTTTCCAGAGTGATAGAGAGTAAAATGGATGTGAAAATCGAGTCTAAGTATTTAAGTCAACGCGGGAGAAATGCAATAGTGGTCGACCGATATAAATTTACTGAATTTAGAGTGATGACTGATGGTGCAGTGAGTTTCAGGTGTTCGAACAGAAAGTGTAAGGTGTTATTAACAACGGACAGAGAAGTGACTCGAGTGTTATCAACCAAACATGACCACAATCATGAACCTAAAGAAGTGGAAAGTATCGAACGTGAAAAACTTTCCTCAATTCTGAAAAGAAAAGCTGTAGAAGATGTATCGACGAAACCGAACAAACTCATCAGAATGGAAATGTCAAGCTCGGATGTAACTGATCTACCTCACCATAATATGGGCCTTATAAGAAGAACTATGTACACCGCACGGAGAAAGATTATGCTCGGTATCCCGAAATCTATTGGCGAGTGTCAAAAACAGCTTTATGAAAACCAGCAGAACTGTTTGGTGAATGACGAGAAATGGTGTTTTATGAAAAGTGAGAGGGACTTACCAATTTTCACAACCCCGAAAAATCTAGAATTGCTCACCACTGCAGTTCACGTGATAGCAGATGGGACTTTTACTTACGCTCCAAAATTTTACCATCAATTGTACACGGTTCACGTCTACTCGGAAGGCTTCCATTTACCCGTTGTTTTTGCTTTTTTGAAGGGTAAGTCCAAGGAAGACTACACTGAATTGTGGAATGCGCTTAAGCAACTTTGTTTACACATGTGCCGGAAAAACATGCAGATGAAGTACTTGCATCTCGACTTTGAAAAAGCAGCGCACGTTGCCGCCATGGATCAATTTCCGGAATGCCAAATACGTGGTTGTAATTTCCATCTCCACCAAGCATGGTTTCGTCGGATTCAAAAAAATAAGAGTTTGTTAAGAGCGTATCGCGATGGAACCGATGTGGGTATGTGGCTCAAGCAATTCTTCGGCCTCAGTTTCTTTCCGCCAGAAATGGTGTACAACGCATTTACTTCATTGATGATGACGGCCCCATCAGCAGGTACACAGTTCGCTTACTACATTCATGTCAACTACGTTGAAGATGATTCTCTTTTTCCCCCTACTCTCTGGGCTGCTGCCCCACTTGACAACCACTTGCAAACCACGAATGGGGCTGAATCATTTCATGCAGATTTCCGGAAGCAATTTTACGTACCTCACCCTAACATCCATCTAGTCATCACTGCGCTTTCTCAGGTCCAAATGGAGACCAATATGAAGTTAGCTAGCTTAAAACGAGGCATGGTGAATCCGGTAAAAAAAATCTCTCAACAAAAGGCTGAATTTGTGGAGCAATGTTGGGAGCGGTACAAGAAGGACTTGGACGTAATTTCTTACATCAACGACGTCATCAGTCGACATGAAACGCCACATGCTTAATTTTTCTTAATATTTCTTAGATACGACCTTACATGTACTCTAGTTTATGCCAATTTCATGTACAATAAATATACACTTATACTGCACGGTTTCTCGAACTACCGATTTAATCACTTTTACCCAGTTGGTCTGTCGCTTGTCTCAAACTGTTTACCCACTTGGTCTGTAATTTTTACCCAGCTTGATCGTCGCGTTCTCCGGTTTTACCCAGAACGCTTATCCTCTCGAAAATTACCCTTTAACCTGTACCCGAAAGTGAAGGATGAACTAAACCGAATGGAGCAAGAAGGTGTAATTAGTAAAGTCACGGAACCGTCCGAATGGGTGAGTTCTATGGTTGTCACAGAAAAAAAGTCAGGAAGCCTAAGAATTTGTCTCGACCCAAGGAATCTCAATTCAGCCCTTTTAAGATCGCATTATCAGCTTCCTACCCTTGAAGTGATCCGGTCCCAATTAAATGGAGCAGTCATTTTTTCCACCTTAGATGCAAACTCAGGATTTTGGACAATCCCCGTCGATGAAGAAAGTTCTAAATTATTAACGTTTAACACTCCCTTTGGGAGATACCGCTTTCTCAGATTACCATTTGGAGTAAACGTAGCCCCCGAATTTTTTCATAGAGTCATGACTGAATTTTTTGGTGATTTGCCCGGTGTTTGCATTTATTTGGATGATTTACTCGTTTTTGGCGAAACTCAGTCAATCCATGATCAACGCCTTGAAAGCGTTTTCCGACGCGCCGAAGAAATAAATATCCGATTCAATTTGTCCAAGTGTAGTCTCGGTATGTCAAAAGTTAAATACATGGGTCACATTTTCTCCCAAGATGGAATATCACCAGACGAGTCCCGTGTAAAGGCAATTAATGAAATGCCCGCCCCAACATGTCAATGGACATACAGCACCTAACAGAACACTGTGCTACTTGTCTAAAGTTCCGTCCGAATAATTCGTCAGAACTTTTACACCCCCATGACTTACCAAAATTGCCCTGGCAAAAAATAGCCGCTGATTTTTTGCATTTTGACAATAAAACGTACCTCGTCGTCGTTGACTATTTTTCTAAATTTATCGAGCTTGCTGTCATGCCTAATATCACTTCTCTCACCGTCATTACTGTCATGAAGTCAATTTTTAGTCGTCACGGCATTCCCCTACACCTCGTCACTGACGGTGGTCCTCCGTATTCGTCATTAGAATTCTCTAAATTTGCAAGCGAATGGGATTTTATTCACATAAAAAGTAGTCCAAGGTATCCCAAGTCAAATGGGATGGCTGAGTCCGCTGTAAGGATTGTAAAAAATATGCTTCGTAAGTGCAAAGATTCAGGCAATGACCCTCATCTAGCTCTACTTCATCTGCGTAACACACCTAAAGAAAGTCATGTGTCACCTGCCCAACTACTTATGTCCCGTCGTCTTCGATGTCCTTTACCCGTGACGTCTTCCCAGTTAATTCCTTGTATTCCCGATTACGATCGTCATATGCAAATTTCCTTTTCAAAACAGTCGAAGGTAAAAGAGTACTATGACCAACGTACACGTCCTCTGCCCCCTCTTGCACCCAACGATAATATTTACTACAAGTTGAACGTAAACAGTCATTGGCTTCCAGGAACAGTTATAAACTTAGTCGGTCCGAGGTCTTACTTGATAAAGAGCCCTGAAGGAAAAGAGTATGTTCGCAACCGGCAACACCTTTTAGCACCTCCTCGCCCCATAATTAAAAGTACTTCACTTAAATCTCCTGTCTCTCCAATCGCCCCAGTTTCTTTTCCTTCATCCAGTAAAATTGGTACACACACACAACAAAACACAACCCCTCCCCCTGTCAATCGTAGTCCTGCGGTCTTACGAAGTAATGATTCAGAAGAAATGACGTCAACTCCTTCCTCTTCATCTTCAAATGCAAGTACGCGTCTTTCTCCTTCGCCCACCAATACCCCTTCTAAGATTCCTATTCGTGTCACTCGCAGTGGTCGTACCATTATGCCCCCGAAACGCTTCACGTTTGCGGAATTTGATAAATAAATAAAAGTTGTGTACCAATAACATTAAGTTTCTTTAACTTTTGTCGTCTGCTTTTAAAACATTGTAATCCATTAATGGTGAAATCCACCACAAGTGTTATAGCCCCTAGTGTTAGAATTTAAGTTTACGAAAGTGCAGTGCAGTGCAGTGCCAGTGCTATCAGTGAAAAGCAGTGAAAAAAAAAAAAAAAAAAAATCTCATTTGCTCTTTGTCACTTTTTGATTTTTATGTAACATAATTTTTTGTAATTCTTTACATACTTATCTTACTATGTATTTTCTATTAAAACTTTGTGAACTATAATTATTACGTATCAATTAAAAAAAAAAAAATAATAATTAAGAGCGTGTTGTAGGAATCATAGTTATATTTACAGTATCATTTTATAGTCATGCGCGAGCGTGCCCCACCACTTCTTGTTCCCGAATACAGTTGTCTAATTAGTCGGCCAAGTTACGCCTCTGAATAAAGAAGTCTTGTCGTTATTATTATTATTCATTAAACCATAAACATTTTACAACACTAGGCTCGCTGCTGTCAGTCACCCCGATACTGAAGGAGATGAAGTTTTCGAGGCTGTGAGGAATAGCATCAACACTACCTTCTACTGATCCCAACTCTCGAACAAGAAACTTAAAGTCATAATGCGAACCTCCATGAAATATAACAGGAAGGAAATTTGGCTGTCGGGCGGCAAGATTGCACTTGTTGTGGGCGGCACCGCGATACTTTCCCGTTATGTGAAAATGATCATAAACTCTGTCGTTGTTTAGCAATTCGTGACAAAGGTGACAGTGAGTGGCAGTGGTCATGGCGGCGTGGTCCTCTAAAGTTCGAGGAGGGTTCCTGTTTGTCTTATACATACATGTAAGATTTGTGTACTTTGTACCCTATCTTAATAAATACGATTAAACCTTTAAGACGAGTTTAGTTCTAGTTGACCCACCGAAGTGTCAACGTCGTTTATTAATTACGCTTAGAAGAAGTGACATTCGTTTTAGATTTAGGTAAGTTTTTCACACGCTGTACTTATAGGAAATTAATATTACTTTCAATTTTTGTAATCTTGTTTTTATTTTTGTAATTATAGTATTTAACTACATCTGACGAATAAAGATTTGATTAAGATAGACGGAAAAATCCTATCTTACAAATCTAAAACGATTACATCACGTGCAAGATGACGATCCGGGCTAAATTCCAACTGACGGCCGAAGCATCGCCATTAGACACAAAAACTACGATTCACCAAATAAGGACGATTCAGATATGCGATCAATCAGAAGTATATTCATTCCCTGTCGACGCGCGATCAACGACGTGCCACGCCGAGTTAGTGAAAAACGTTATTATTCAAGGAGGGCTAAGGTCGATCAAAAAGCGCGGACAAGTTCGAAACCTCATCATCACACTGGGGAGTGACCTTGAAAAAATTTACCTAGACGAAGAAGGAAACGTTTGTTTCAACGGCGTCTACTTAGACGAGTCAAATGCGCCGACGGGCACCTCCCCCTCCACCGCTAACGAGCAGGCTGCAGTGGAAACAAAAAAGAGTTTATCGTCGTTGACGAAGGACATGGTGGTTGACAAATTCACCGGTAGAAATCAGAACGCGCACTCCTGGCTCAACACATTCGAATCTGAATGCCAAAGAATGGAGATTCAAGAAAATCAGCGTCCCGAAGCTCTTCGCTTATTCCTGGAAAGTTCTCCGACGGATTGGTACTCGGCCACACGGAAGATTTTCGACGGTCACCACAAAACTTGGAAGGATTGGAGCCAATCATTTTTGGACACATACGGAGATAAAGGTTGGTCTGACGTTGCTTTTGCTTATAATTTTAGGTATATGAAAGGGTCACTAACAGAATATGCTGTAAAAAAATTAAATCTACTGGTCGATGCAGACTCCGACCTCACTGAAAAATCTAGGGTCATGCACATTGCAGTAGGTTTGCCCCCATTCATCCGCGAAAAACTAAATAAAAGAGAAATAGACACTCAGAGTAAATTAATGATCGAGCTCAATCAGCTTGAATCTTTCGCGAATAAGACAATTAGCAATAAGTTTAAATATTCCGAGAGTCCTAACTATACTGTAAGTAATAAACCAAATCCCAATAAGAATCCAGACCAAGGGAAATCCCCGTGTACAATATGTGGAAAATTGGGGTTCCCAAGCCGTTATCATCCGGAACAATTTTGTCGCAATAAGAAATCACCAAGTGGGTTTATTAAGGTAGCTAATAATACAGAACTAGAAGACGCTTTAAACGATAAGATTCTCGATCAAAAAAACTAAATTTGCCTTCGCTTATTGAACTGAAAGTGCTTGTAGAAAATAAGCCCGCAAAGGGATTATATGATCCCGGAGCTAATATAACGATGATTACAAATGCCTTTTTACAGAAGTTAGGTAGAAATATGCAAATATCACAATCATACACTTTCAGGACAATGAGCGGAGAGGACACAATTAAAGGAATAGTTTACTTACGATTAAAAATTTTTAATATAGAGAAAACAACGAGATTTTTTGTAACAGACAATAGGGAATTCCGATATGACATTCTAATTGGCCTTGACAGTATTCGGGACTACCGATTATGTCAGGATGAGAACCTACAAATCACACAAGTACAAGAAGAAAAAAATGTGAAACCCGAAACGGACATACACATAAATTGGAATGAGTTCATACCTATACAAGATTTTGAAGCAAAAACAGAACACTTAGACGACGAAAAACGGACAGCGATATATAAAATAATAGACAAATACGCACCGCTTTTTGCCAAAAATAAATACGACACAGGAAAAGTGAAGGATTATGAAGCTCATATACAACTCATAGAAAACCGATATGTTGCCAAAAAGCCCTATAGATGTTCCTTTCGGGACCAGGAGGAAATCGAAAACCAGATAAAAGAATTATTGAAAGAAGGATTGATTGAGGAGTCTTGTTCGCCCTTTGCAGCGCCCGTCACACTAGCGTATAAAAAAACAGACGATGGATCTCGTAAGGAGAAGAATCGACTTTGCGTCGATTTTAGAGACCTGAATAAATTATTAGTCCCGGACAGCCAGCCTTTTCCATTAATAGACGAGATAATAGTAAAAGCACAAGGGAGTTCATGGTTCACAGCATTAGATATAAACTCAGCTTTCTGGTCCATACCAATTCGCGTTAAGGACAGATACAAAACGGCCTTTGTCACACAACAGGGTCACTGGCAGTGGGTCGCCCTTCCATTTGGCTTAAAAAATTCCCCCGGCATTTTCCAGCGAATCCTGTCAGGCATAATTAGACGAAATAATTTGGAAGGTTTCTGCATCAACTACATAGACGATATCCTTATTTTCTCCAAAACATTTAACGAGCATATCCGGCATATTGATGCTCTCATGCAGGCAATTCAGACAGAGGGGTTTCGGTTGAAATTCATGAAATGTAAATTTGCCACGAACTCGGTTCAGTACTTAGGTCACAAAATCGGGCACAACACTGTGGAACCCCTAAACGATAACTTGATATCAATAAAAAATTTCCCCCGGCCTAAAAATAGAAAGAACGTCCGGCAATTTTTGGGGAAGGTCAATTTTTATCACAAATACATTCCGAAATCTACCACAATCTTAGAGCCATTCTATAACTTGCTGCGAAAAAATGTTGATTTCACTTGGACAAAAAAATGTCAAGACTCCTTCGAACAGATCAAAAATTATCTAACATCCGCACCTATTCTAGCAATCACCACCTATTGGTAGTGATAAATCACTACCTATTTACATTTACACTGACGCAAGTTTAGAAGGGATAGGAGCCGTGCTCAAACAACCTCAAAAAAATGGACAATTAAAACCAGTGGCTTATTTCTCGAAAAAATTAAACGAGGCACAAAAAAAGAATAAGGCTATTTATATCGAGTGTCTGGCAATTAAAGAGGCCGTTAAATATTGGCAGTACTGGCTCCTGGGGAATAAATTCACTGTTTTCACCGACCATAAACCACTAGAAAATTTAAGGATAAGGTCAAGGCCTGATGAGGAATTAGGTGACTTAACAAATTACCTACTTCAATACAATTTCGAGGTGAAGTACAATCCAGGGGAAGCAAATGCGGAAGCTGACTGTTTGTCCAGAAGCCCAGTGTTGGACAGTGACTTCAACGACGGCTCTGATGTCATCAGAATGGTAAATCTTCTACAAATGAATGACATAAAGACTAGCCAGGCAAATATTCCACTTGGCCCTCGAGATATATTAAAAAATGGAATCATCTTCCGACAAAAAAAAGACAAAAAACGTATATTATTAAACGCGGAATATGGCCAGAAATTAATAGAGCGAGTTCACTTATCATTTGGTCACATAGGTTCACCGCATGTAATCAATACCATAAATCAACATTACTACTTTCCAAAGATGTATGAAAAGGTGAGGCAATATTGTGCATCTTGTGAAACCTGTATCAAAAATAAAACTAGAAGAGGGAAACTGATAGGTTTCTTAGGGCATTTGGGTCCACCGCGGGAACCTTTCGAGATTATGTCTCTAGACACGATTGGAGGTTTCGGAGGTAGAAGATCAACAAAAAAATATTTACACCTACTGGTCGATCACTTTACGAGGTACGCGTACATTCACACATCGAAACACCAAACAAGTAGTGATTTCATCAAAATCATCCGTGACACACAGCAAAAAACTCAGCACAACATTAAAATTTTATTAACAGACCAATACGGAGGATTAACCTCAAACGAATTTAAAAAATACTTGGAAAACCAAAATATCATTCATATATTTACTGCCGTTGACAGTCCCTGCTCGAATGGGTTGAACGAACGCCTCAATCAAACTTTGGTTAATAGAATAAGGTGCCGAACTAATGAAAATAACCACAAACTAGCTTGGACTACGATTGCTCATCAGTGCGTGACTGAATACAACAATACAATCCACAGCGAAACAAAATACGCCCCCAACTACCTCATGAACGGACAAACTTTTGACATAGTTCCCGACGAATTTAAAAACATTAGAGACATTACATTTGACAAGACCAAAGCATACGAAAATTCAGTAACAGCTCACACCAAAAACAAAAGTAGAATAGATAATACACGAAAATTTCATGCTTTCAAAATTGGAGACAAAGTATACATTGAAAACGGCAACAAATTAAATAGGGCTAAATTGGATGAAGTTCGTATCGGGCCATTCCCAATTGTCGACAAAATTTCGGATTCGGTTTTCTCAGTAAACGTAGGTTACGCGAAAAACGATTTTCGTCTATACCATGTTAGTAAGATGATACCCTATAAAAGTTTCGCCGATGATGCCAATAATAACACAAATTGTAAATAGTGTAAATAGAAAACTTCCTGTCCACATATGCTTTCGCAGCCTCCTCTCTTGGAAAGGGGGGATGTAAGATTTGTGTACTTTGTACCCTATCTTAATAAATACGATTAAACCTTTAAGACGAGTTTAGTTCTAGTTGACCCACCGAAGTGTCAACGTCGTTTATTAATTACGCTTAGAAGAAGTGACATTCGTTTTAGATTTAGGTAAGTTTTATATCCCCAAAACTTTTATCGCAATCATTTCTAGGATTCTGAGCAGTTCAATCGCAGCGTTCGGTCCTCGGTAGACGTAGGGTTGCTGAACCCCCTCCAACAGTTCAGGATGATCCGTTTCAATGTAAATACAAAAGCTGGACATCAAATGCCGTTGGTACTTCATTGTGAACGACGAGGATGGCGATGGTTGGCATACATCAAATGGTTCAAGTATGCATTCAGTGTCCGCGTACACGACGAAGGGGAGACGTATTCCTTTGGGGAAATTAGTGAAGGACACATGCTTTTTTTCCTCTTCAGGCATGATAATTTGAGTAGGTGCTCCAGTAGCATTGCATAGCCGACGGTGGTTTTCTAGTTTAACAAGGTCAATAGTGCGGCTGTCAAATCGGGTGAAACATCGCTTGCACATTTTGAATGATCGCTTTGAAGATGTTACTTGTGACCATACGAGCTTTTCCAAATTTCTAATGTTTATATAGTGTCCGACGACGCTTTTTTCGGTTGTCAACAGTAAAAGATCTCGATGATCCTTCTTTTCCTCTTGGCTGATCCTTAATGGATATACATGTTCGGCGTCGTCCAATGCAAATACATTGACGCTTATGTCTGGGTTGGCCCTTTCAAACTTTGAAATATCCTTTAAAGGAGTGGGGAACTGTAGCATGTCAAAGTTATAGGTGCTTGTTGATGTTTAGCAATAACCCGTCTATTTTTAATAAACTATAACCGCTGCCATGCCCCTCGTACGTAAGCATTGCAACAATCATATTTTGAACTGCCTCAGTGATTAGGTTTTCTACGTCGGTGTCCATGTAAACGGCAACACTGGGACTGTAGAACGCACGATCAACCTCGGCCTGCGGTTGGTCAGGTATAGGCTTCGCATACGTCATTTCAAGCACAAAGTTGACGAATAATCCCGTCCATTTCAAAAGGTACTCTTCAATCTTTCGCTTCAACTTGGGGCGGACATGTTCAAAAAATTCGTCGGTCTGGGATGTGTTGTACGTGTTGGGAGGATAAAACGACACCAATCTACCCTCGAATGCAGATTCCACTTGAATTAATCCGTCGTTAGTAGCGCCTGAAGTGTTCACACGTATTTCCTTTCGTCGCAGAGCAGTAACAAACTCAGATTATCGCACCTCTTTGTAAAAGTTTGAAGAAATGAACACATTTCCAGCGAAAAGTGCTCGTTTGGGTGTTCTTTGCAATAAGCCTTTGCGAAGAAATGAAGGGGAAAAAATTGAATTAAACACACTACTTCTTATTTAATGAAAATAAAACTTCTTTTAGGCCTTAATCAAGGTCAGCGATGTAAAATAAAAACTTCCCGTAGTATGTATTTGAACTTTATTCAGAACGATTTGCCTCATTCAATGCAAAATCTGGGGGAAGATGTTCGTCGAAGCCTTATTCATGATCGTTTTACATGATCGTGCTCCCTCCCCCATAATTGATCGAATTTAGCCAGTTTTTGGATAGAAGTTATGATATGTGGATATGACGAGGGGGTTCAATTCCTTTACCACTTCGATCGCGGGACATGGCGCCCATGGATTTCCACGTCTGGGGTTTGGTAAAAGACCGTGATCAGGAGGAGATTCGAAGAAGGTTTACAGGAGCTTTTGAGGCCCTTCGAGCCGACATTTCTCCTCGTGTGACCAGTGGGTGCCACGAGAAAAAGAGCACGAGCCTGCCTTCGGAACAGAGGAGGACATTTGGAAAATGATTTGTAAAAAAAGAAGTTTTTGGTAATTTATTTGTTCTTTTATTTACTAATTGTTATGAATTGGTGCAATAAACGCTACGAAATGTTTTTATTTTGCATCGCTGACCACGATTAGAGCTACGAGAAGCTTTATTATCATTTTAGTAGAAATAATAGTGTGCTTGATTCCATTTTTCACTTTCATCTGTTCACAAAGGCCTATTGCAAAGAACACCCAAAAAAGCACTTTTAGCTCGAAATAGGTTCATTTTTCCAAACTTTTACGAAAGGGTGCGATGATCTGGGTTTGGTATTTTGATCCTCACTAATCAGGCAAGTTTTTGTGAAATTTGCCAGACCTGGATAGCATTTCAAGATTCGCCATCATGCAATCAAGTTACGGCTTAACTGCCTAAAATCGGCACAAATCTCCACAATCTGACTGGTCACTGGAAAAGTGCGACTACTTTCGGGGATAACTGGACCAATTCCAACTGAAAAATGTCTGCTCTTTTTGGTAGTACCCTCAAATTTAATGTACGTGTAACTGTTCTCGACTTATAAGCGCTGAATCCAATAAAACCAACGTCATGGCTAAAACTACTAAAATATCGATTATCTCGAAAACGGTTGGAAATCGGACCTATGTTTATATGGACTTTTTTGGTCCATTTTGGACCAAGAAAACCCCCCTGCATTATTGCCGGCGACTTACCAAACACCCTGTATATGACATGGAAGTATCGAAAGGAAACTCATTATGTTTTTGAAAGGCCAAGGACTCATAGACGCCATTGTCAACCGACTCCCAGTTGAACTGCATTTACCAGGAGGATACCAGTGGTGCGGCCCAGGCACTAAAGTAGAAGAACGGTTAGCTAAAGGACAAATTGGAATTAACCCACTCGACCGAGCGTGCCGCCAACACGATTTATTTTACCATCGAGAGAAAGATCTTGCAAAGAGAATAATAGCCGATCGGGAACTGGCTCAGGCCGCCAGACAAAGAACTAAAGCCAAGGACGCTTCGTGGAAAGAAAAAGCTGCAGCTTGGACCGTTTACGGAGCAATGAAGCTGAAAATTGGAGGTGGAAAAGTGAAACGGAGGGGGAGCTCGGCTGCCGTATTTCGACGTGGCCTCCTAGCGGCGAAAAAAATGCTAAAAAACCTCCCAGCATCTACCAGTCTACACCAAAAAATGATAGTGGCGCGCCGTGCGGCAAAAAAGGCACTACCGGCGGGGCACTTTACGCCACCTCGTGTAATTCCCCTACCCAACGAACAAACAGGAGGATTTCTCCCACTGCTAATGGCTGCTATACCCGCTCTGTCAGCTCTAGGAAGTCTCGCTGGGGGTGCTGCAAGCATTGTCCGACTGTATAATGAGGCGAAAACTGCCGCGTCTAATCGTAATGCCGGCGATAAGTCATCCGTATCGTTGGGACAAGGCTTATTTCTCAAACCCTACCGACAAGGACTGGGCCTATTTACCACTGGTGCTGGTAAAAAACGTCGATCAAAAAACTAGTAGCTTGCCTGCCACTTCGGGCTCTCTCCAACGCGGACATTGACCACATTATTTTCAAATTTTGCATTCCTTCGTTCCGTGGAGTTTTCAACGTTGACACTTTGCCTCCCCACCGTCGTAAGGTGGAGTGCGCCATAGTCAATCTTGACAGGGCAAAGGGACCAGGCACACACTGGGAAGCCTATTGGGCGTCTACAACTGTATTCTACTTTGATAGCTTCGGTAACCTTCCCCCACCACCGCAGCTAATCACCTACTGGGGTCCCGAACGACGAGTGCTCTACAATCGCGAGCAGGTACAGCCTTTCAACACTGAGATATGCTGGCACCTGTCGATCCTATTTTTAGTATTGATGGCACGTATTCAGGCTCAGTCATGTCTGCGATCATAGCCTTGACAGGTTCCTCGACGCTCACGTCGAATTTTTTCCCTCCTTTGTCTCTCGATGGCGACGGTCAATGGGTTATGGGCCTTCTCTCGTTTGAAACATACTACAGCTTGGCGAATGTAAAGCATGGGGTCAACAACACGTTCTACTACTGCGACGAGCCACAATCTGTGCCTACGAAAGCGGAGGAGGCATCTAAACTTTTAAATAGTTTCTTTACTACGCGCTACGACGAAACAACTCAACGTATCACAGTGACAGTATTGGAAAAAGGTATTTACAACTTGGACGCCGACTCTGTCATTCTCCACCTGGGGTTCAGTCAAGGGCGTGTCCTTCTGGCAGGAGGATCTTATACGGCCGACGGTCCGGTCATTGATCCCAAAATACCTCTTCGTCTCTACACGAAGATCACGGGTTATTGTGGAAGAGGGAGCCTACGAGTTTCATCAATTGGTGAAGGCTATACAGGACAGTTTACCCAATAATATCTCCTTAAAGATGTCTGTAAATCGAAACACACTAAAGTGCTACTTGGAGTGCTCAAGGCACGTCTACTTTCCTTCCGGGAATAGCCTGGGAAATCTTTTTGGATATGACAAAAATAGCGTTCTTCCATCCGGGACATCTCACAAGGCTCCCCATGTGGTCAATATACTCAAGGCCAACGCAATCGCAATTGAGTGTAGTATTATTGACAGCTCGTTCAGAAACGGACTCGACTCTCACATTATTTACGAGTGCTACCCCGAGGTAGAGCCGGGTTATAAAATCGTCGAGGTACCCAAGAATATCATCTATTTGCCATTGACTGCGCGCAACGACCTGTCTTCCGTTACAGTGCAATTATTAGACGAGTCGGGAGAACTACTTGATTTCCGCGGAGAAGAGATTATCATCAGACTTCATTTGAAAAAAGATGCTGGATTTTAGCAGACGTCGGAGAGGGGCAGGCGTAGGTAAAATGTATGACGACAGAGGAAAAATAATCAGTAGAAGGACGTCATCGACAGAGTCAACATCATCTAACCGGGCATTCCTTCGTAGTCTCGGATTTAAAATAATCAATCGAAATGGCGACGAGCGTATTGGACGTCAAGGCCCCCACGGTCTTTGATCATAGCATAACTTCATGGGCCTATCACACACACTTGCCATACATAGCGTCAAAATTTGCCAACTCTGACGAAATTCGATGCCCCCTCCTCTCCACATCAGTTCTTCTCCTTGTGTCAGACAGTCTTCTCATCATTGAAGGTAAGGCCAATGATATGGGAACAGATTACACCTTGTCAACGAATGGACTCACATACGCCTTTGACGAGTGCTGGATAGAATTAAATGGAGTCGTCATTGATCGCGTTAAATTACCGGGGTTCACAAGCACCATGAAAGGATACTGCTCATTTTCAAAGGCAAAGCAGCAACATCTGGAGGCGGGAGGATGGACAATGCCTTACGATAACGAGCACAATCCAATAGTTCATTCATCATCATCGGGAGATTTTTACGCATGCATACCACTCAAGACAATTTTCGGTTTCGCCGAGGACTACCGCAAGATCTTGCTCAATTCCCGACTGGAACTAGTACTAATACGCTCAAACACAGACAAGCAGGTTTTTAAGCGAATCAAATTTCCAACAGCAGGCGCATCGGACACTGCATCTAAAACACCTACGCTCGAAATTACCAAGATAGCGTGGAAAGTGCCGTACCTCGAGGTCTCGGACGCCATGAAACTCCAACTTTTGCATCATATTGAGCGTGACAAACCGATTGAAGTGCCATTCAGAGGATGGTCTCTCCACTACTTTCCCACCCTACCGGCAACTCGTCAACATAACTGGACAATTAAGACGGCCACTCAGATGGAAAAACCTCGCTACGTCATTATAGGTTTCCAGACGGAACGGAGTGTAGACATTTCTAAGCTTGCTAAACATTCTGCGCAATTTGATTCTTGTAACTTGACAAGCCTTAAATTATTTTGCGGCTCAACTGCATTTCCATACGAACAACTTCAAATGGATTTTGATAAAAATCGCGTTGCCGAGATTTATCACCTTTACTCGACCTTTCAGTCATCTTATTATCACACTGAGGACACAACAGGAGAGCCAATGCTTAGTTTTGAAGAGTACCTTTCCTACGCCCCACTTATTGTTTTGGACTGCTCAAGACAGGTCGATACCCCCACTTCGTCAGCTATGGATATTCGCTTGGAATTTGAGAGTTCCACCAACTTTCCTCCAGACACCAACATGTTTTGCTTGATCCTGCACGACCTTCTCTTCACGTACTTCCCATTGAGCGGGGTTGTTAGAAAGCAGGCGTAGCACCCCCTCTTATTTGCTTAAATAGACAATGAAAAGGCCGAAGATTCGTCAGTGTCATCTCTGCATTCATCATGACTGCTGTTGTCGACTTTATCGCCTTCCAGAGCGACCGATGCAATCCAAAAACGTCAGGATTCATCGTAAAGGAGCTTGCAATAGTTCACATGCACACAAGGGCTGCGGGGCACTGGATTTTTAAATCTCCCGATCCCAATCACTACTCTGACACGTCATCGAGTCCTCAAAATGAATGGCTAACCAGAGAATTTCACGACTTGTCCTGGAGTGAAGGATTCGTTGCATATAAGGAGCTGGACAACATTCTCAAAGAATACCTTCTGTCAACAACAGTTGTGTACGCCAAGGGCTTGGAAAAAGCCCGTTTTTTGGAGTCACGCCTGGCTGGACTTGGCAGCAAGCCGGAAATTCGAGACATGGCCTCGCTTAACTGCCCATCTCTTCGCCAGATAGAGCCGTGGAGTCATTTCTTCGCAACGCCCTGTCTTCGCCACTCGATGAGTGATCCAAAATACCGATGCGCCTGGGTACAGGCGATTAAATTGTCACAGTGGCTTGAATTACATGAAGTGTTGAATAAAAATTAAAACCCCAATTTTTTCTTTTTATTTAAAACCTTTTGCATTATATCCGGGTGCTTTAGTCATGCGCTACATTCAGCAGAAGGAACGGCTAGAGGTTAATCCTCACGCGGCAATTGACGAAGAAATTGCGCAACAGGAGGGGGGTAGAGGTCAACGACATGGAAGCCTTTTTGGGACGTCACCTCTACTAATGGCATTGACAGGACCGTCGGGAGTGGGAAAAACAACCGCGATGCTAGCCCTACTGATTGAGCAGACAGGCCTACGTTTTGAGCGCGTTTACGTATTTAGCCGGACTCTTAATCAACCAAAGTACAGATTTCTCGACCGAGTCTTCAAGGGTCTTTCACCTCAAATAGGTTACTACGCATCGTCTGACATTGAAAATATCCCGTCTCCAAGCGACCTTGAACCCAACTCGATTGAAATATTTGACGACTTGATACTGGCGCCGCAGGATAAAATCCGTGAATTTTTTGCAATGGGCCGACACGCGGGTCTCGACGTACTGTCTTAGAGTTACACAAAAATTCAAAAACATTTAATTCGCGATAATTTTAATTTTCTGGTTCTTTTTCCGCAAGACGTACTCAACTTGAAACACGTATATCTTGATCACGTGGGATCGGATATGTCATGGGAGGCCTTCCTCGATATGGTGCGCCAGTGCTGGAAGCGTGATGGCCGTTTCTTTGTGCTCGACAAGCAAAAACCAGTCAATGGAGGACGGTATCGATGTGGATTTGACCTCTATTTAGAATCGTGAGCAATCGATACGGCGCTCAGTCATGAAATCACCGGCAAAGAAGAGACTTACTCAACGCATTATTCGGGCTCGCGAGAGTATCAAGAAAAAACATCGAATGATTAGAGGTGAGCTTGAGCATGCGGGGGAAACGGCACGTCGCACTTTTGAAACGATAAGTCGACCATTAGAGACAATTAGTCAGGCCCTCGAGGCCCGCAAAGAGAGTTTACCCGTTAAACCTAGTCAACCTAAACGACCTTCACCGCAATCATTTGGCAGGGACGCCGATGTTTGGGAGCACGAACCCAGCGCTCGCAAGACTAGCCTGTCAAAACGACGTTTACCGCAAACAACTTCATTTGTCAGGGACGCCGATGTTTGGGAGCACGAACCCGCCACCTCATCAGTTTGGGCTCCCCCAGCAGCGTCTTCAACCCCCTACGCTACCCGACCTCGCCCGCGTCGACGCCCTCCGTTGGAATACCCCACGGTGCCCGTCGGTGATTCCGACGGAACTATCCGAAACGATGAGGAGGAGGAAAAATCGTTTATAGAGCAGCTGCGGGAGGTATCCATGTCTGACAGCGCATCTGTGGAGGACCATTTACGACAGCTTCACCCGTCCGTTCGTCCCTTTATTCATGCTCTAATGATTGGAGGATCATCCGCCCAGTCACTTGACAAAATATATGGCCCTTGTGTCACACCCCAGGGCGAAATCTACTTGGGCAGTGTTCCTATAAAATTCTCCCGCCATGGAATTCACATCCCCGGAGCTGATTACAAAGTTACACCGGGATTAATTAATCTTTTGTTTCTTCATCGTCCCGATAATTATACTACGCCTGACTTGGTCACATATCGCGATATTATACATCGGACAAATGCTTCTCGTCGAGGATTCTCACAAATGCGGCCCTACAATACGACGGGGAGAAAGTATCGCACTTTATATCACAGAATCGAGCGATTGAAGGAGAGGGATTGTCGGATTTGAGTCTTCCCAGGGTCGAATTGTAGAAATCACCGAACGAAATCTGTGATCGCCTAAGACTTTTGTTGGCTTCCACTCAGGCAGGAAATACCTCTCACCCGGAAGAGATTCGCAGTCTCATTACTGAGCTATTAAACGAAGGCTATATTGCATAAAATGGGCGTGAAACAAAGATTAATCGACGAGCTTTTCTCGCCGGCCAGAGTCAACTATCCTCGGAGTCGAGTTCAAATCAAGGGAGTCTTTGATGATTTACTAGAGGCAGACCTACTAGATATTGGATCGCACACTGAAAGGGGATACCGTTATATCTTGACAATGATTGATGCGGGCTCTAAGATGGCGTTTGCCACCCCCCTCAAAACCAAAACTGGTCGAGAGGTTGCATCGGCATTTGAAAGTGTATTGAAAAACTATCCCTTTTTAAAACCTTGCCTTCTTCACACTGACAAGGGCAGAGAATTTTTGAACAAACCATTCCAAGAAATGCTTGAGCGATATGGAATTAATCACTACTGGACTTTTCATCATCATCATCATCTCCCACCACTTTCACTAGTAAATACTCGTTTAATTAGTTTTTCAGGTATCCTTCCGTGATTATTTTAGTTCAAAATTTATTTTTCTGGTACAAATCATATCATACGCGTGAATCACTACAATTATCAAACAAAAACGTCTGAAAAATAACACCAGACGAAAACTAGAAGGAATCAGACCAGTTAATTTGTTTAATAATTGATTATTTGATAGTGAAAGTGGTGGTAGATGATGATGATGATGGACATGGTGCATTGATTTTTCTTAAATAAACTGTTTCTTTGAATTTTGGCGTTATTTTGACGTCGAAAACAATTTTTGGGGATTTTACCTGACAGTTGCAATATGGCTTATTTTGACGATTTTACACTGTTTTTCCGAACCTTTCGTGTCATATCTCAGTAAAAATTCAACCGATTTTCAATTTTCTTACGTCAATTGAAAGCTCACATAATGGGCATGTTTTTACAATAATTGGTCAATGCCCGACCAACTGAAGATTGAGTGAAATTCGCCTCTGAAAGAAACACGAAAATTCAACGTAACACTTTTTCGATTTTTCCAAAAATAACTAAACGTACATAAAGACGATTTTAATGTGTTATTCCTGATTTTTCCAAAGTTAAATTTTGTGCTCTTTTCATAAATGAAGTTTATTTTGTTCTATGTTGAACGGTTAGTCCGTTAAGACCGCCTTTTGTGGAAAAGAGGTGATTTGGCTTAAAAAACACTAAATTCCCTGTAACTCTGAAACAAAGCGTTTCCGACCCTATGTCCATATAGTCATTTTGGTTCGCCCTACTTAGTAGTACAACATGTGGAAGTATTGTCGTTTCCTCCTGGAACACCCTGTACAACAAAATAACATCTATCGCAACCTGAAATATTAAGTTGTCCTTGGACCTGATAGAAGTAGTCGTGGCTCCTTGAGAGGGAGCCATTGGCATCCAAGTATTTGATTTTCTTGTTTTTTACGCCCTCTTCTACAGTGCCAAATCGTGCGGAATAAGGGCATTTCACTTCAATGATGGCACTCTCACCCTCAATGACTCCATCAGGGGACGCTGCTAAGTGGCAATTTTGGGTGTCGACGAAGAGTCCACATGGGGAAACCATCTTTCCTGTCTCTTCTTGAAATTTTTTTACAGCGAGCTCTTCACACTCAATTCCATAAGTAATGGCAGGGCTCCCGCGCACATTTCCATACAAGACTCTTCTAATAAGTGGTCCCCACTTCGTGGTAATCTTCTCTTTGGTTGTTTTCGACGTCTTGTGCAGTCTCCTCTTCACCACGGCACCGAAATTTGAAGCCGTGAGGCGGTCTTTTCGTTCCTGTTGCCACCGTTTGTTTAGTCGCTGACCCCTTGTATCTTTTTCGATCTCTGTTCGGCCTTCCTGGGTTACTACAAGGCTACGAATAATTCGGTTTTTTTCTTCCAAGAAGTCCTCGTCTTCAAGATCAAGCTGCTGGCATTGGTCACCGTAGTATTTGTCACTTGGGATGATTTTTTTCCTGGTGGATGGTTCCTTCCCGAGTAGGCACCGCCTAGTATTTGCAAGTCGTCTGAACCTTCGTGTAGCAAGAGTTTTGACGGACGCTCTAGGACTTCTTCCTGAGTTTACGCAAACAAATCCCATTAGCTTTGAACAATGTTGAAGGTAAGTTTTGCTCCGTGCAGGAACGTTACCTACCCAAGAAACTTTTCATTGTGGAGTACTGCCACTTAGGACCCATCTGGTAGTCTAAGCCAGCAGCATGTGATCGGAAACCGTAGCTACCTCTGCGACTCCTGCAGATTTGTTTGCCTCCTATACTCGATCGTGCAGAAATACATATAACAATACACATTTACATATAAACAATACCACCGTTGCTCAAAACCTCACCAATGAACTTGGCTACTAGAGACATAGAGTTCTCTGCCGCATTGCTCGTCTTATTATGAATTAGTTGGGGTGCTTTTTTGATAAGTGGATTAAGCGACCTTTCAACATCCTGCAGGACGCGGGTTAGCACACCATCGGGGAGTAAATCTTCAGAATCACTCTCTTTGCACTTGAAGTAGGCGGGACAGTCATTGTGTGTTCCAAACACATGTTTTGGCCCCAGTCGAAGGTCACTCTTCAAATTATGTGTATTTAATTTGATGGAGTGGTATGCAATGGAGCGTCTTGCTATTGCCTTTGAACGTGCAATTTTGCCTAAAGGAAACCAAAGAATTGTAAAGGCTTGTACGATTTCATGAAATCATACAATGGCATGATTTCATGATACCTGGGCATGATTTCATGAAATGAACAAATGTCACAAAATGAAAATATGAGCTGTACGTACCATTAGTCAACAATTTTTTCAATCTTGCCTCTTTCTGGAGCTTGAACAGTGATTTGGTGTAATTTTTTACTGCATGGTTAGCGCATTCCGTTTTTTCTATGCTTCTACCGTAAGAGACTTTTTCTTTTAAATTCTTGAATACACTGGAATCGCCGTCTGCAATTATTCTAGTGTATTGAAGACCGTGTATTTCCTCACTCGATTTGAAAGCCTAAATAGGGAAAATGTTTAGCGCATAATAACATTCCCTTTTCAACACCAAATAAGATTAGGTTCGTATAGTATTTCCAAAGCAAATAGCATATTGAATTTTATCTTTCGATGAAGTCAGTACTATGGAGAACAATAATAAGACGGTTTTCATAGCAATAACTTGCAATTTCGTCCGTGCGAGAAAGCCACTTAGCCACAAGCAGAAATCGTTCAAGGAGGGCATACAATACCAGTAATGACGGTGTAAGAAGAAACAAAATCCTTTGTATATACAGGGTGTTTGGAGAGGAATGATCCGGATTGAAATATGTTGTAGTACTCGGCAGGGCGGATCAAAAAAGTCATATAAACATAGGGGCGCAAATGCTTTGTTTCGGTGATAGAGCCAAATTAGTGAATTTTTAGCCACTCTCCCTTTTTCCACCAATAAGTCGTCGAGACAAACCCATCGTCTAACATAGAACAAAATGGGTGACATTTCTGAAAAGAGCACAAAATTTTCTTCAAAAATACCAAGTTCTTGCAAGCTAATAACGGGTTTAAGTATCCTCATTTGTTTATTGAAAGAGGTGAAAATGTTGTTCCTGAAATTTTCCGTTTTTTTCGGCGACGATTTCATCATACTTCATCATGCCACACCATTTGGCGGAACTCGGGGAAAACATGTCCATTTTGTAAGCTTTCAAACGGCTCAAGAAGATTGGCAATCGGTGCTGTTTTGACCGAGATATCGCGGTGAGTATCCGAAAAAGCAAGGCCAAGTGCTCAAAAACAGGCATGTTGTACCAACAAAAAAAAAATTCACGTGAAAGGTTCATTGTAATTTATTGTTATACGATTCATTTTTCTGCCAACATATTGATACGAACTGATCGGAAACTTACTATTCATCACGCTCCCCCCCTCCCTATAATCACATTTTTAGCTATCATAATGAACGAGAATCAAATGTTGTTCCAGGAGGGCGGGTCAATTTGTAGGAAATCAAACTACTTAAAGTTAAAATACATTTTCACGATTAAATTTGAGGAAATTATTACTTCTTCCGTCATCATAGGACTTAATATGACTTTCAGGTACAAAGCCTACATATCCCACAAGAAGAATGAATAACGTCTCAATGTCTTCTAATTTCTTACCGTTACCCCTTCACTGTTAATGGCAATTAATTAAACCAATAACTTACGCTGGTAAAATGGTGAGGTTAAATTTATTTCTAAAAATATTTTAATAACAATATCAAAGAAATTGTTCAAATATCACCCCGTCAGCTTGAACACATTTCGTAGCCCTCGTGGGGACGGACCTTGTTGATTTTCTAATTTCAGTTCTGCGATTCTTGATGACTAATGCTGCTTCCTCTACTCGCCGTATCAACTCTTCCCTTGAATTTACGGGGGCACCATGGTAAACTAAATCCTTCATCCATCCCCACAGGATAAAATCGAGGGGAGTTAGATCCGGAGATCTCGGCAGCCAATCACGGGGCCTCGTGGGGATTCGTCAAGAAACTCTCGCACTTCACGAGCACTGCGCGCTGGAGCTCCGTCGTGCTGATAAATCATAATTGGTCTCTCTCACAGAGGGATATCTTCGAGGAGAGCTGGGAGTTCATTTTCAAGAAAAAGTTGATAATTGCCTCCACTTAAGTGGTTCTGAATGACGTATGGTCCTATTAAGTTACTACCATTTAAACCACACCACACATTAACACTAAACCTATGTTGAAAATGTTTTTCGATGGTAGCATGCGGGATTTTAGAAATAAATTTTACCTCACCATTTTACCAGCTCAATTACCACCATTTTGGCAGCGAATTGCCATAAACAGTGAAGGGGTAATGGTAAGAAATTAGAAGACATTGAGACGTTATTCGTTCTTCTTGTGGGATATGTAGGCTTTGTACCTGAAAGTCATATTAAGTCCTATGATGACGGAAGAAGTAATAATTTCCTCAAATTTAATCGTGAAAATGTATTTTAAGTAGTTTGATTTCCTACAAATTGACCCGCCCTCCTGGAACAACATTTGATTCACGTTCATTATGATAGCTAAAAATGTGATTATAGGGAGGGGGGGAGCGTGATGAATAGTAAGTTTCCGATCAGTTCGTATCAATATGTTGGCAGATAAATGAATCGTATAACAATGAATTACAATGAACCTTTCACTTGAATTTTTTTTTTGTTGGTACATGCCTGTTTTTGAGCACTTGGCCTTGCTTTTTCGGATACTCACCACGATATCTCGGTCAAAACAGCACCGATTGCCAATCTTCTTGAGCCGTTTGAAAGCTTACAAAATGGACATGTTTTCCCCGAGTTCCGCCAAATGGTGTGGCATGATGAAGTATGATGAAATCGTCGCCGAAAAAAACGGAAAATTTCAGGAACAACATTTTCACCTCTTTCAATAAACAAATGAGGATACTTAAACCCGTTATTAGCTTGAAAGAACTAGGTATTTTTGAAGAAAATTTTGTGCTCTTTTCAGAAATGTCACCCATTTTGTTCTATGTTAGACCATGGGTTTGTCTCGACGACTTATTGGTGGAAAAAGGGAGAGTGGCTAAAAATTCACTAATTTGGCTCTATCACCGAAACAAAGCATTTGCGCCTCTATGTTTATATTACTTTTTTGATCCGCCCTGCCGAGTACTACAACATATTTCAATCCGGATCATTCCTCCCCAAACACCCTGTATAACTCGGAATATCAGCAATTTTATGAAGGTTTTTCTTCATCCCTGCAGTTAGCTGTCACGGTGCTAGGTTTTGTTTGTATTCAACAAATATAATAAAAATAATTTCGACAGAAAAATTTATTGTTCGTTTAAAAAGTTGTCCGATCCTATAGCAGGGATTTTGTAGTCTTCTTATGTGGTCAAGAGGAAGATATGGTAAGGAAGGTAAGGTGTGCCATCCTGTATACCAGGCATCCTACATTGCCTGACACCAAGTATACTGCAGAGACCCAACTTTCAACGTTACCTGGGTCGTTTTGTCGCTTTGATTTGGACACACACTACCATTAATATCTAAGCTCAAATAAGTTAAAATAAAATCATGAGGGACTATGACCTGAACGAGAATATCTGTTTCCATCGCAGTCGATGGGCCATCCCAATTCTTGTAACAGACGTGTTCTAATTTTTGCTGTTTCTTTTCGTTCATCTCACAGAACGAACAATATTTGTTTCTGACGTCTAGGTGTAGAAGTTTGTTAGTTCTCAGTCCTATGACGCAAGCAACTCCCGATTTGGCTGAGTATCGGTGGCCATAACTCCTCTGAGACCAACCTCCGTCAACAATGACACCGATTTGTGGAAACCCCGTTGAAGAAAGTTCACCGTTTTCGATTGCCAATCTTTTTTCTTCTTCTCCTGCTTTTATCATGGCCTCTGCCAGTTTATCTTTCCACACCTGTACGTTTGAATCTTATAATGAGTACTATAACTCGACCAAATTCTAAAGAAACTTTTTTACAAAATTTTTTGGTGGACATGAACCATGTCGTGTGTTAGACAAATTGGGTTTATTTATTTTGGGATTCCGTTAGAATGTGGTTCAATGAAAGTTCTGAAGATGATTTGGGTGAGTCAATAAGTTCACGGAGTAGCCCATATAAATGCGAATGTGACTGGTCAGTTGAATAAAACGTATATTTGCTGATAAGAAAATAATTAACCAAGTACTCCCGGAACCGAGTAAGTCGTATTGCAGATCAAGTGGAGAATGATTGTAACCAACCACTTTCCACCAAAAGTTTCATTGCTTACATTGTAAGCTGCATAGGTTCTGCAGCAGGCAAACGTACGTTAAACTTGTGAACTGGTCTTGAAAAATAACTAGCATTTTAAATTCCCTTTTATCTCTACCTCCGTAACTTTTTGATCACCCATGGTTTGCAAAGTGATTACCTTTCCTAATTTTTCCTCCGTTTGCTTGAAGGTCTTTTTATCAATGCATTTTACACCCATTGTAGAGAACACCTCTTCCATGTGACCGTGTCCACTGCCAGTGGCCATGAACCCCCAGACTGAGTCATCGACAATAGTAAGATTGGGATTCAATGTTGTTGACGTTTCTTCGCTCGTAACTATCCTGGACTGTTTACAGTATGGACATTGAAATTTGAGGGTCCAAACTAGCATCTTTTGGCTTGAGTTGACGAGTTTGAAGTAGCCTTTACTACTCAGGTCACAGTTGCCTCTATGGGATTCCAAAGAGCGCAAAGCTCGTAAAAAAAATTTCCCATCCACTATGAAACGGCCCTCAATATCATCAAGGACGGAGTCATCGAGGTCATCGTGGCCAATAAGAGCAGCTTCGTCAATTCTATGGAAAGAATCGAAAGAAAAACTCACGACTATGATTCATGAAAGGGAAAACAAAATATCTCAACATACACGTAACTATTGCGTTCCGTGAGCGAAGCATCATCGTGAGAAAATTCAAAAACAAGTGGTAAATTTTGTCTGAAATTAAGTAATAGTTGGAGAGCGAAAAATAGTACCGACTGAAAAAAACAAAAAAAAAACCTGTTTTGAGGAGCATGTTGAACAACTTCATGTACGATTGCCGGTTCGTTGCTGGCAAGGAGGACCTGTTCTTGGGGAGTTGTTGCTTGGTCTGATAAATGCATTTTGGAGGAATTCCTGGCACGTAAAAATGAGGCAGTCATTTCATTTATAACGAAATGCTAAAGCAGATTTCCGGCCTACCTACGCTGGGATCTCCATTTCACGAGACCCACATTACAAATTTTTTTCCTTCGCTTGGTGCTCGGATAGAGATTCCTGTAGATTTTGCTCTGAGAAGTAGAGGCCTGTTCACCAACACTGTAAGCTGAAGCGTCTGTTTCCATCGGGGTACTACTACTTCGAGAATCCGGACTCTCCTGTGCTAAACCTGAGTCGGGGCGAGCGCTACAATTGCTGTCATTTGTCCGACTACTCCTGAAATAATAACGATGAAAAAACCTTACGTATTATTGATTTTGAATCACGAAATAATAGGAAGTTAGATAGATGTGATTAATAATTCTGTCGCCGGTGTTATTTTAATTGATAAATTAAACAACTGATGTTAACCGGACGACGATGGAAGGGCATAGCCCAACACGTTTCGAGTTTCGAGAAAAAATGGCGCCCCGGTGGGATTCGAAACCGCAACCACTGGATTACCAGTCCAGCACGCTGCCAATTGCGCCACGGTGACGCCTTTGGGAGTCGCACTCCGAGAGATAAGCTTAGCCGAAACCCACCTAGGGTCATTGGGGTGCCATTTTTTCTCGAAACTCGAAACGTGTTGGGCTATGCCCTTCCATCGTCGTCCGGTTAACATCAGTTGTTTAATTTATCAATTATAATAGGAAGTTCTTCTGATACGGAACCCTAAAAGTAAGCTTATTATACTTGACTTTCAACCGACCATATTTCCAGTAATCTCGCCACGTGTGATTCAACATTTTTATCAGCGTAGCATTCAATAAGTAGCAAAAGTAGACTCTGCTTGGCCGGGGCAGATCCTTGGACCATTTTGTGTACTAAAAAAGTATTTTGGTACTGCGCACATGGGGGAAGTGATTGTACTTTATGTTAATCTGTGTCGTCAACCTCAGTGGCTTAATTTGGGAGCGCTCGGATGAATAGACAAAAAATGAACATCGACGCAGTAAACTTTAACAATTGGAATTTCGTTAATTAAACTATAATTTTGGTAATATCAAACTGTTCTAGAAGCTAAATCAATCTCATGGCGTTTGGTTGACAACATCGTGAGTTTTACCCGAATTTTAGATGCAAACGACTTTTTTACGACTAAGTACATAACTTTAGTTAGTAAGTATATAATATTAGTAAAGTGTATAAGAAGTAAATCCAATAAAAAAGTCTGCTAATGGCTGTAGCAGAGTGCTTCCTCGACACCATTTTTGCCCTCACCCCTTGACCGATTGATTTGAAATGTTAATTGGACCATTTAGGGCCTAGTCTACGTCTTCTATGAAAATTGTATCAAAATTGAAACTACAATTCAGGAGATATGCTCGTTTAAAGGAAATCAGGAAACCTTCATTTTGACCCCCCACCCCTTGACCGATTGAGCTGAAATTTAAATTTAAATGTAGTATAAAGGTGTTCGGCATATGATCGGAAAGGCAGACATGCTTTTTCATGCTCAACAGCACTAGTACAAAGCTGGGATGTGTGTTAGAAAAGTATGCAAATGGTTGCACTTTTTACGTCTCTGGCTCTTGGTCTATAAGAAGGATTGGAAATACTTTTTCTAAAATTGGCTAAAACGTAGAGCAACAACAATACAGCAACCAAATGATCTACACCTAGATTACCTTACCTGGGTCGATATCCTCCTGCCTTTTTTCTTTTAGCACTCGTTGTCAGAGTTTTCTTCCCCTTTCTTGTATTTCTCATTGTGAAAAAAATAACTACAAATTCTAAAGGGCAGCACTGGTCCGTAAGTTTACCACGGCACTGTTACGCTGAATAATGACGAATAACAGAGAGCGAAGCCAAAGTGCTGAATCAGGAGCTCGAAAGTCGTACTAATATGAAAACTTCTACTCGGTCACACATCTTCAACGTATGAACGTAGTGAGGTTCGCGCATTGGACGTTATTGCTAGCGTAAGCCGTTTAGGACCAGAAATATGTACTGAGCGAGAAAAAGTTTTGTTAAACGCATTAGACCATTCAGTCATCGCTTTGGAATATAGGTCGAAAGAGTAGATCAGCACTAGTTCGTTGGCTGTTTTTATTTTTCACCTCTTGCATTCAGACATTGCAAACGAAAATTGGTCGTTCTTCACTAAAACGTTTTGAAAATGTGATCTGGTCAAATATCCAATTAAAATACGTTCTTTATGAATCAGGCTTCAGAGACACCGAGTTCCTGCACAGCTTCTTGCACCTACCACAAGAAAACTACTTCCACGTTTTTTTCTAATAAAACCAGAAATAAAGGAAAATAAAAGGCTTGTATGTAATGCATTATAGCAGAATTGACAGTTTGAAAAGAGTTACCTATGTGCATTGAAAAATCAGTGCCGCTATTATACCCTTATAAAAGTAACCCTGGAGAATAGTTCTTCTTTTGGTAATCTTTCTAAATGCGAACAACACAAACACTGATTTTGTATTTTTTGCATATTACCATTATTTTTTCAGAGAAAACTCAGCCCATGTTTATGGTTGATTCAAGTCTGAATCTTTGCTTGAGTGACTCCAATTTGATTGTTCTAATTTATGAACCATCTGTTTTGAAACGAAATGAGAAAAAACTCCCTTTGAATAAGGGCACATACCACACACTATCATGCATTCCTTTCCTTTGTTTTGCGGCTTGTTCTGCTCTAGGACAGAAAACAATGTGATCTTTATTGACTAATTTAAAAAAAAGTATAAAATCAAACGATTTCCTTCAAAAGAGAAGCTCTCTTAGAACTATAAAGCGGATCTACGGAGTGCAAAAAACATAGTTTTATTGTAAAACCACATTTCTATTGGCACCTCTAAGACCACAAAACATTTGGTTGAGTTATAGCAAGGTTATAGAGTTATAGACCTTGGAGTTATAGTACAAAAATAAAGTATGTTATAATAGAAACCCCCTCACGTTAATAAATAAATCAAAATTTTAAACAAGGCTTTTAGATATGTAACAAGAAACCCGAACTATGAGTGAATCCTATAACCTGGAAATGCAAGAATGAAAAAACAATGGCCTTGGTCACACGTCGCCGGAAGTACGAACCCCTCTGCCTGCCGCTGACCCAGCGTCGATGGCGCGCGAGGGGATTTACGATTTTTCTGTTTCTAACGAGAATTCTGATCGGATCATAAATCAAAAAAACATTTTAGAATCAGTGATTTATTCTACACCTTGGCTGTACCCGTTTTTTTTAAATTTCGAAAAAATAATAACTACGGCCTATTAAATTTTTGGCTAGCAATTAAATTTGAAAAAAAAGGTCAACAGCGCGAATTTTAGATTCAGTACCAGAGTACAATTCATTTTTCAAAATTAAAATCGGACCATTTTTGGAGCCGTGAGGAGTGCCCCCGAATCCGCGAATGGTTCGCGCGCGCAAGTATCGCGTCCCCTTTCGCCTTAAGCGTTGCTTAACTGCTGGATCCATTGCTGAATCATTGTTCTACGACGAAACTATAAATGAACTCTCCTCCGGAAGACACTTTTGCCATCTTGCTCGACGACATGACTGAAAGGGATATTTGAGCTCACGCCAATACCACTCCCACTACCACAACCACTCCCAACCCTTCTTATTATAAGGATACTATAAAGACGAGTAGAGGCGATGTTTGATAAAGCTTTTCCCGGGCACCACCATTTTTGTTCTGGATAACGTATCAGACTACTATCTTTGGTGTTTTGGTGTTTGTTGAAATTGGATTTCTGTTCTTTCTGTTTCTCATTTCTTCGTTCTTTCTTTCAGCAATACTCATAGAAATGGTCGGGTGTGCAACATTTAACTGTACCAACAGCACTCTTTCGGGCCACCGACTTTTTATTTTTCCCACGGAGGCGGAAAGAAGAAATAAGTGGCAAGCAAACTGCCGGCGAGGAGGCGGCTGGAAGCCTTCGAAATATTCACGCCTTTGCGAAGTAAGATCTTTTCACATATTTTCCCTAACTTGACTAATTTAGGCGGAGGCGTTAATTAATACTTACGATTAGTGGCCCAGTGGAGTTCTTTACGGTACGGAGGCAGTTCCGCCACGTTCGCAAGTCTGCAACTGTATTGAATTATTCACACGAGCAGTTTCCCCCGCATACATATTTTGATTTTGAGGAAAAATTTCTTTCTCTCTCCCTCTTCGGGGTTCGGGCGCTCACGAGGGACGTACTACCATCAGCAACAAATTAGTTTAATCTTTTCTGCCGGGGGGGGGGGGTTGGTCATCTCACATTTTCAGTTACAAGTTAATTTCTCCTGTCTAGTCTGTTCGATAAGGGATACCTAGGTCTTTCGTTGGAAGACGGGTTTCTTAAAAAGGGTGAATTTTGGTACAGTTGCTAATACAGTAGGCAAAATTTGTTGACAAATTTAATTAAACGCGACCTTCCAGCGCGTTATATTCTGCACCGTTCTAGTGAGTTACCATACTTTTGCCTAGTACGATGAAATTCTTACTTTTTGAGACAAACTCACGATTTCTCATTCCTCCAAAAGAGTGTGGTTTCGATTGCCTCCTTGAATGGGCATCAAGTCACCAGATATCCCAGACCCAGACCAACCATCAATCATGCTTCGACAACGTGAAACGTGCACTATGTGGGCCCAGTCGTAGCTCCTCCTACGTCTAAAGTGTCGCAGAATGGCATCTCCGGGTATCCTACCTCGATCCGTACCGGATTTATGTCATTGTGTTTTTGTATTTCGTATTAATGATGTGATATCTACTAATAATTAACTACTATTAACAGTATAAACTGGCTAGACATGAATGAGAGCGGGCCAATTAACTAATTCTGACATTTCCATTTCCATTCAAGGAGCACTTCGAGCCCAGTCAGTTGGGAGTCGAATCGGAGCGATGGGTGGAAGAAGCTTAAGCCGAATGCAGTGCCGACCATTTTCTACCTGTCTCCCACAGAATATACGGTGGTTAAGAGTAAAGTATGTTTCACAATCGGATACTAATGTTGCCTCACGAGTGAAGGATCTTTCTTATTCTTTTGTAGAACTTGAAAGTCGATGATTTAGGGTCAACCGACACTCCAGCAAAAGGATCCTTCCAAGCGCTTCTGGTACGAGATAATTAAAGTTGCGTATAAGTGGTGTATGTTGGAAGAACGAGAGAGGAGGGGGGGAGTATTTGTCAGAAGGCTTGAAGACCCTGTGTTTGGTTCACGTCGCCCAGAAATCCGTGGGTGTCGTTTGTCCACGTTGTTCGTTCGTAATATTATTTTAGCATCATCATCCTGCCTTCGTTTCTCCTATCATCGGCAGTTTTCTGTCCTTTCTGCCGGCACAGAATCACTTATTCAATTTTCAAGTTCAATTGCTCATAAATTCACCATTTTTGTGTGTGAACTCCTACTACTTGTCCATGATTTTTGTTTGTACTCAATTCCAAGATTATGGTGGATAATTGTATTATTATTATTATGTTGTTATTTTTTCATATTATTATTAATTTATCTAATGATTCATGATTTAGCTGAAGCCGAATGCAGTGCCGACACTTTTCGACCTGCCCAACTCTCCCACAGAATTTACGGTGGTGAAGTGTAAAGTATGTTTCAGAATATAATGTTAATGTTGCCCTCCGAGTTGAAAATCTTTCTTATTTATTTATAGGACGTGGAAGTCGATAATTTTGTGTCTACCGACTCTCCGGTAAAAGAGCCCTGCGAAACACTTCGGGTAAGTGATAATTCAAGCATGAAGATGCATGAGATGCATGTGATTGCATTCAAGTTGCAAGTTGGTTGTCGGGGGTAGGGGAGGGGGTGTTAGGCATGAGGATTGTAGACCCTGTTCTGTGCACGCCGCGCCGCTTTGAAAGCTGTGGGTATGGTTGTTTATGCTGTACATCTTTAATATAATTTTACCCCAATTGTTTTTCCGTGCTTCTCTCCTATAATATGCAGTTTTCTACCCTTTCCGCCGACAAGAAATTAATCATTACATTTTCAAGTTTGCTCTTAAATCCGTCATTTTTGTGTGCGAACTACTACTTATTGTCTACGATTTTTGTTTGTACTTAGTCCCATTATTTTGTTAAATTATTGTAGTATGAATGTGCTATTTTGCTGTTTCCATTTTTTACCTAATATCAACTTATCTTACGATGTATGATTTAGGTCAAGCCAAATGAGGTGCCGACACTTTTCTGCCTGCCCAACTCTTCCACAAAATTTACGGCGGTCAAGAGTAAAGTATGTTTCATATTCTTATTTTCAATTTGCCCTATGAGTAAGTAATATTTATTATAGGACGTAGAAGTCGATAATTTTGGGTCTACCGACTCTCCAGCTCTCGCGTCATATGCTACGCTTCTGGTAAGTGATAAATCAAGTTTCACGTATGTTTCACGTAAGGGGTAGTTGTGGATGGCGGGTGGTTAGCATGAAGCTTGTAGACCCTGTTCAGTGCACGCCGTTCTGCAATCCGTGGTTTTTGGTTTGTTTATGTTGTACACTTTGTTGTATAATTTTAGCGGCATCGTGGTTCCGTGCTTCTCTCCTGTAATAGGCAGTTTTCTATCCTTTTCGCAGGCACGATGAATTATTTAATTTTTAATTGTATTTGTTCTTAAATCAGTCTTTTTGGTTTACAAACTGCTACTTACTGCCTATGATTTTTGTTTTTACTTAGTTACATGATATTTGTGAATTATTGTGCTATGCATGTGTTATTTTGCTGGTGTAATGTTTTTCGTCTTGTTAATTTATCTGCTAATTTATTTGTAGGGTTTAGGATTTCATTTTCTTCTTCTCCTTCCAAAATAGAAGCCTGTATCCTAAAAATAAATCATCAACTACGTACTACGTCTTAAAACTCAGTAATATTACTGATGACACTAATTTTCATACGCATGTGACGAAGGGATAACCTTTAAGGGGTCCATACACGCACAATAATTATTGCCTGCGCAATGAACGTGTGCAATATTTTGACGTTTACCCTACACATTCAATATATTGCGCAACATTTGGATTTTTCTTGATGTTTTCAAATGGTTTGCACAATACAGGGTGGAAGGGGATAAGTGTGACAAACATTTTTGGGTGATAGTAGGCCTCATTTGCGACCGAAATCACCATATACACGATGGTCCGAAAATCAAAACCCTTCGAGATATGATTTTTCTAACGATTTTTAAAGCTTACTTAATTTTTTTTTAACTAACAACGAGAAACTCGCATTCAATTTGAATTTTTGCAACTTTTGGTAATGGATTCGGAAAGAGCACACTATTTTCTGTCAGGATTAGCCATTTTCGATAGATGTTAACTATTTTATGTGCCCTTAAATGCGGCTCAAAGTCGTGCACATCGGGTAATTTTTTTTTTTTTTTTTTTTTTTCTTCAAAAAAAGTCAGTCCCCGTTTGTTCACACTAAATCTGAGTGTACGGACAACCCGTGATTCAGAAAAACATCTTCAAAGTGCCCTTTACAAAAATAGTCATAAGCGTTTTCTTAGTTGATGGGTGATTTTTCGTCAGAAATGACGATTTCTTAGAAAAAATAATGATTTTTCTCTTCAAAATCGCTTGTTTTGACCTGAAAAGTTTGAACAAGTAATAAGATTTTAGCGTGATAAAAAGCACTAAAACCTTATCCAAAGCTATACGTTGAATCGAACTGATTATGCACGCCTACCAAAGTAACAAAAATGTCGCTCCGGCACCTGGGGATAGAGTACATTTCACGAAATACGAATTTCGTTAATTTAACTTTTAGCGATTGTTCAGAAAAAATGGCCATAAAAATGTAGAGTAACAAAGTAAAATGTTAATTAATGCTGAATAATAGCTAAATAACTAAAAACGTCGAAACTTGTAGTAGTGTAATGCACTTAACCCAACAGCCACCTGCCGGAGCGACATTTTTTGTTACTTTGGTAGGCGCACACATTGAATTCCATTCCAAGGATAGCTTCGGATGTGGTTTAATACCTTTTTAACGTGTTGAAATAACAAGGATTGATCGAATTTTTCAGTTCAAAACAAGCGATTTTGAATAGAAAAAACGTTATTTTCTCTAAAAAATGGTCATTTCTGACGAAAACTCGCCAATCAACTAAGAAAACGCTCATAACAATTTTTGTAAAGGACACTTTGAAGATGTTTTTCTGAATCACGTAATGTCCGTACACTCAAGATTTAGCGTAAACAAACGGGGACTGATTTAAAAAAAAAAAAAAAATTAAGGGCACATAAAATAGTTAACGTTTATCAAAAATGGATATTCCTGACAGAAAATAGTGTGCTCTTTCCGAATCCATCACCAAAAGTTGCAAAAATTCAAATTGAATGCGAGTTTCTCGTTGTTAGTTAAAAAAAATGATGTAAGCCTTAAAAATCGTTAGAAAATCTCGAAGGGTTTTGATTTTCGGATCATGGTGTATATGGTGATTTCGGTCGCAAATGAGGCCTACTATCACCCAAAAATTTTTGTCACACTTATCCCCTTCCACCCTGTATATTGATTGTACGTGTATGGGCCGCATGAAGTTGCCCATTTATAACTAAATATTTTATATTCCATGTAGTATTGTTTTGCAAGTTTTACCAGATTTTTCGCTTTGATCATGACCTTTTGAAGACTATGCGGGTTCCTAATTTTACCTGCGAGCATAAGACCATCGAAATAACATGTTAAAGGCGGGACGCAATTGAGAAGCCGACATCGCTGCCCAGGCAATGCACAAATACTTCATCCTTCAGGTGATTTCTGTATGAAACTTCATCTGAATAATGTAACGGTAAAACTTGGCTTCAATGTAATAGTAATGCTTCATTCTCTGCGTTAAGGAGACATTAAACCAAAATCTCGTGCCAATTCAGTGCTCGTTTGCCAATTCTTGGACCAACGCCGGATCCAGTACAACAAGAGGTCATAAGTGCCCGGACAAGTTTTTGGATCGAATTCCAACAATTCTCCCATCTTTCAAGTTCATGAAATCCTCTCTAAGCGCCGTAATCGCAACTTTCGCCCTTCCCCCCCTCCAATACTATCTTCAGCCAACGACCTTCGAAATTCTCAGATACCTAATATTTTTGATCGCAGAACATTGTTTGAACCCAATCTGGCATAAAGGAAAACTGACATTCATGGCTCGAAAGTAGAAAAATAAGAATCCTACACAAATCGTATAAAAATAAGACCTCCGATGATTAAGGAGTAACTTTGGTGGAATTATACCAAATTTTTATGAACATCATTGTGCACACCTGTCTGAGGTTTTTGGACTGTGGGTCATATATGACTCAATTGCACAACACAGAAATACTGCTAATCAGAATAACGTTCAATTATATTTTTTCATCAGGCATGGACACCCAAATTCACCATCAAAGACACAGGTCAGTGTCACGGTTTCAAAAGGTATCCTGAAGTCCAGAATTCCTGGAGTGTTGAAACTGCAGACGGCAGTCGTCGTCGGAATATCAGTATAATTTCACCCAGGTGATGAACTGACGTATTATATAACAGGAAGAATTCAGAGTCGGAGGATTAGTTAGACGAATTCACGTCGGACACGAATTGGCCTGCTGTCACTATAATTGTATAGCGTGAAAAACGATTATTTTGACACCGATGGTGTAGCTCCTCGACGACAACTTACTTTGGAATGGTCTTTTTCATTTTTCATAAAACTCCATTTTCGCTTGTCTTCGTAACACTTTCTTTTCCCAATGCACTTGGGAGGCATAGAGCAGGAGGTGGATAGAGCCTCTCGTGTCAAGAAAATTACTAACCGTCGGTCCTACTGTTTACGCCACTAATTAATACAAGTTAAGGCAGTAGTTATAGCTTTATTAATAATTTCACTAACTAATAGGTCGCACATAAACATACCAAATTCTCAAAATGCCGGTAGTGGGAGTGGGAGATTGACCGTTGCCCTTCACAGGCCCTTCCTTCTTAATATCGTTATTGGTCTCTCTGCCGTCACCGTCAATGCGTTTCGCCTCGCTTTCCCACCTGCGATTAATTTCATACATGCCATAAAATCAATAAGCGCTGACTTACTGGTCTCAATTCACATCTCCATTTTCGCTACTCCTGTCAAACGTCGTCGTAAAAATATATCAACAGGAACAAATTTACCGAAACGTGCGTTGATTTATAACCCGTTGTCGTATCATTACCCAGGAGCGTGGGAAAACCAGCTGGACGTTCAGCGACTTCATCAAAACGTTTAATCCTACTGCAGCGTGGTTGATTCCTACTGCGTAAGTTTATATCCCTGGCTCGGGAACCAGAATAATTTCAAACTTCTTTCTCGGCCTAAACACCTACGTTTATAAGTAGATATGCTCATAATTTAAACAATGGACAAGTTACAGTATCTGATATAAATTTTGATTACAACTTTACATATTGTTTCACGAGAAGATAGGGATTAATCATCCGGTCGTGCTGTACTATGTACAACAGAATATGACCGTAAATCAATAATTTTTTTCTTCTGGCACGGACACGAATACTGGAACCCTGTATCACCAGTAATTTTTGCAATCAGGCCGGACGAGTTGTGGCGCAGTATGTACGTGGAGTACTTGTCATAAATTAAATGACAATTAATGGTAATACACTGCTGGTGACAACATATCAATCAACGTGTATCAATGACATCATATCAATTGATCATTATCCGGAAAGGAATCTTCGAAAGTTCCTACTGTACTGATACATTACATAGTCCAGGAATTGTAACTAAAAACTCGTCAGTCGCACTTATGGCCTTATCTAGCTGGAGCATTTGGTACGAACAAAAGATCATCGTAATTCGTATACCGTGGAGCGAAGCAGCTGGAAAGTAAGATTCTCATCACGCGTTTGTTGTAAAACCTAAACGTAAATCATTTTCAGTTCGTGCCTATAGATGTTACTTCACAATCATAAAACAACTACTGTCTGAGGTCAATAAATAAAAACGAACTGATGAAACAGTGAATCAACGATGACAACGGTTTTAAAGCAGCATCGTGTCGTCATCATGGATGTCGAAGTGCCAATTGCTTATTAATCTATTAGTGGCCATTTTTGGAATTAACTTGACTATGATCGCTATATTCATGTGCAGACTATTTAAAAATTTGTTGATAATTTAAATGTGTGTTTGTTGATATGTCAATGTGTTCATCATATTATATGTCGTTATAATTTATTTTGTTATGTAACGTATAACGGATCGATCGCTGAACGGGGAACTATAACTTTATCGGTATTTTTGATTATTGATGAACGCTAATTGCTGAGGACTTCGGCGCTGAGTCATCCAATAGCCCATTATTCTGTAACTTTCAACGATGGTGTCAAAATAGAAATAATTATCCTACTTATGCATTCGCACACAAAATATCAATGAAAGTAAGCGTTTAGATACAATGTTTTAAAAAAGTTACAGAATGTGGGCAGCACAAATTTGGTGGGGGCCGGGGACTTTGGAAACCAAGAAAAAGTATGTTGACCGAAGCGCCCGTGCAACCAGCTTGTACGGGTATTTTAGCGCTAGTAGAATATGATTTAGTTAGGGGTAAATCACGTTTTCGTCTATCCATGAATGTTAAGGTAATAATTCAATTATTAAGGAACGAATTTCAAGACTTGAAGCGGAAAACGCAAGATTGAAGAAGGAGTCTGACGAGTGCAAATCTGCGTTAATGGTTAAATGTTCAAGTTGTACCTGTGAACTACCTTAATTTCATATTTCACGTGGTTATTACTAAGCCGTCACTGCTGACCTTGAAGAAAAGCATGCCAGCCAAGAAGACCTGGCTAGGAAGCTACAAAAGGAAGTGGATAATTGGGAATCAACAATTAAAACATTTTTGAACGATGACCAAATCAAATCCTTGTGTTTGAAGAAGGTTCCCAAATGGTCTCCGGAGAGTATAATGAAAGGGTTGAAACTCAGATTTATTCTTGGTAAGAGTATTTCGTTCATTCTCAATAGTTACATGTATTCATTACCTATTATCTTTGACCTAATAACAGGCGTGCATGGGTATAACTATTTATATAGTACAAATTATCCTACACCATCATACTCCACCCTTACGCGTAGAATAAGAAAGTACCGCGTGAGTCCAGGGATGCTAGTAGATTTATTAGAACCTCTGAAACATAAGGTGGACTGCATGCACCCTCATGACCGGTTGGTTAAAACTTTAATGTTGTTTATTTCCTGAAACATTGAGCCGTATGAATAAAAAAAAGCGTGACCTTATTGTTATACGTCGGGGAAGTTTCGACTCATAATAAACCTTATCACCTTATCATCAATCCCTAGGACAGTTTGACATTATTGATACAAATCCCACGTTTTAAGGCAGTTCAGTGTTTTTCACATATTTTTTAAATTTCTCTACGTAATAATTAGTGTCGGGAAGACCTGATTCGCAATCGACAGGGGCTACTTGATTTTTTGAATCCGTCCGGCTTCAGATGAACATTATTTTCCTCACCTCTCTCTAGAATTCTAGATAACCAAAATGTCTTTTCACTCCGGCGCAGCTTACGGTAAAAACACTTCGTGTAGTCAAATTGAATCGTTTATTTATGAGTTGATTATAATAAATTATGCTTTTGAAGTCATAACAGACGTGTTCGACACATTTACACCCTCCAGAGACCACCGTCAAAAGCACACGAATGTCGGGTTTGGTTTCTTCCGGGATTAGTCGAAATTGATGACTTTCGGGTGACAAGCAAACTCGAGACACAGGGTACGGTGTACAGCACTTGTGAAAATGTGAGTATCGCCATCACCCATGAAAACTTGTTTTCTGGCCGTTGAGCTCACTACACTGTGTGTGTTTTTTAAAAGTTTTTGGTGGGATTCAGTGTTCGGTGTACCAGAAACGACTGCCCTTTCTTCTTTGACATATTCGTATTCAATTCAGCCGCTACAGTTTTTCTGCGATGACTGCAATCTACAACGATAATCGTAGAACAATATCAACATGGTTTTTTTTTTAAAGCTGGCTTCTCCTTCTTTGTGAGCCTTTAAGCCGCCTTCACATGCGGGCTGTGACAGCTTAAGCTTTGAGCTGTAGCCAATCAAAGAGCAACCCGCGATTGAATTAATTATGTTTCATTGGATACAGCTCAAAGCTGAGCTTTTTTCAGATATCATGTGAAGCAGGCTTTACTTCGCCGGGCACCAAGTTCACGATC
>CM075943.1:2472848-2517344 GCA_038030265.1 Corythucha ciliata | reverse complement strand
AATATCCTTCAAAGGGGTGGGGAACTGTAGCATGTCAAAGTTATAGGTCTTTGTTGATGCTCCGTCCAAGATGGCCCTTTTAAAACAATCCACTCCGTCGTACGGAGTAGAATCACAGGCTTGTCGCTTTGCGATTGAGTGAGGAAGCGGAATATGACAGCCGGCCTTCAGCGGATTGTGCTTGTTGATGTTTAGCAATAACCCGTCTATTTTTAATAAACTATAACCGCTGCCATGTCCCTCGTACGTAAGCATTGCACCAATCATATTTTGAACTGCCTCAGTGATTAGGTTTTCTACGTCGGTGTCCATGTAAACGGCAACACTGGGACTGTAGAACGCACGATCAACCTCGGCCTGCGGTTGGTCAGGTATAGGCTTCGCATACGTCATTTCAAGCACAAAGTTGACGAATAATCCCGTCCATTTCAAAAGGTACTCTTCAATTTTTCGCTTCAACTTGGGGCGGACATGTTCAAAAAATTCGTCGGTCTGGGATGTGTTGTACGTGTTGGGAGCATAAAACGACACCAATCTCCCTTCGAATGCAGATTCCACTTGAATTAATCCGTCGTTAGTAGCGCCTGAAGTGTTCACACGCATTTCCTTTCGTCGCAGAGCACGTTTGTCAACGAGCGGGTCAGCACCACACTGCTTAAGCTTTAGATGACGTCTTTTGTTTCCCAATGTACTAAAATTCCGTCCGCAGCGTGAACACTTGAGTGAACAAGTCTGCGCACGCACGTGCATATTCAAATGATGCTGAGTGGTAAACTCCAAGTGACAAGAGGGACACGGCAGTTTAGATCTAGGTACCGGTGGAACTGTTGCCTTCAAGCTCTTTGCACAGTTATTGAGACGTTCGTGCCTCATGCGGATTTTTGACGATGATAGTTGTTTGCCGCATTTACGACACTGTAGAGAGCAAGCCCCAGTCCGAAGATGACGACGCAAGGAGGTGCCGCTGGCAGAAATCTTATAGCAGCGAGGGCATTGGTTTGCGGCAGGCCGAACCGATCCGTCCGAAGAAGCAAACATGATGACTGATGGGCGTTGAGGTTCCATTTTGTTAGAGAGCTGAAGCAGTTATACAAAAAAAGCGGTTAACATAGCCGTATATGTAGGGATACAGGGGGGTGGGGGTGGGAGGGACGTCCACATCTTTCCCTCGACGCCACCACGGTCATCATTTCGCCATGAACCATCCACTGGAATACTTGGCAGAAGGATTTGGGGCACTGCCCTCGGGCATCCCATGCTATGTTGCTCTATCCCTCTACTCCAATTGTACCATTAGCAATAGCACTATATGTCCTCTTGTGATTGAGACATATCGAAAATGTACTACGGCAACCTTACCCCCTCCATCTTTTTCGCTAATACTCTTCTAGTAATTTTATGTACCATAGTTGGAGGATGGGGGCTATATATGACATGGAAGTATCGAAAGGAAACTCATTATGTTGTTGAAAGGCCAAGGACTCATAGACGCTATTGTCAACCGACTCACAGTTGAACTGCATTTACCAGGAGGATACCAGTGGTGCGGCCCAGGCACTAAAGTAGAAGAACGGCTAGCTAAAGGACAAATTGGTATTAACCCACTCGACCGAGCGTGCCGTCAACACGATTTATTTTACCATCGAGAGAAAGATCCTGCAAAGAGAATAATAGCCGATCGGGAACTGGCTCAGGCCGCCAGACAAAGAACTAAAGCCAAGGACGCTTCGTGGAAAGAAAAAGCTGCAGCTTGGACCGTTTACGGAGCAATGAAGCTGAAAAGTGGAGGTGGAAAAGTGAAACGGAGGGGGAGCTCGGCTGCCGTATTTCGACGTGGTCTCCTAGCGGCGAAGAAAATGCTAAAAAACCTCCCAGCATCTACCAGTCTACACCAAAAAATGATAGTGGCGCGCCGTGCGGCAAAAAAGGCACTACCGGCGGGACATTTTACGCCGCCTCGTGTAATTCCCCTACCCAACGAACAAACAGGAGGATTTCTCCCACTGCTAATGGCTGCTATACCCGCTCTGTCAGCTCTAGGAAGTCTCGCTGGGGGTGCTGCAAGCATTGTCCGACTGTATAATGAGGCGAAAACTGCCGCATCTAATCGTAATGCCGGCGACAAGTCATCCGTATCGTTGGGACAAGGCTTATTTCTCAAACCCTACCGACAAGGACTGGGACTATTTACCACTGGTGCCGGTAAAAAACGTCGATCAAAAAACTAGTAGCTTGCCTGCCACTTCGGGCTCTCTCCAACGCGGACATTGACCACATTATTTTCAAATTGTGCATTCCTTCGTTCCGCGGAGTTTTCAACGTTGACACTTTGCCTCCCCGCCGTCGTAAGGTGGAGTGCGCCATAGTCAATCTTGACAGGGCAAAGGGGCCAGGCACACACTGGGTAGCCTATTGGGCGTCTACAACTGTAATCTACTTTGATAGCTTCGGTAACCTTCCCCCACCACCGCAACTAATCACCTACTGGGGTCCCGAACGACGAGTGCTCTACAATCGCGAGCAGGTACAGCCTTTCAACACTGAGATATGCGGTCACCTGTCGATCCTATTTTTAGTATTGATGGCACGTATTCAGGCTCAGTCATGTCTGCGATCATAGCCTTGACAGGTACTTCCTCGACGCTCACGTCGAATTTTTTCCCTCCTTTGCCTCTCGATGGCGACGGTCAATGGGTTATGGGCCTTCTCTCGTTTGAAACATACTACAGCTTGGCGAATGTAAAGCATGGGGTCAACAACACGTTCTACTACTGCGACGAGCCGCAATCTGTGCCAACGAAAGCGGAGGAGGCATCTAAACTTTTAAATAGTTTCTTTACTTCGCGCTACGACGAAACAACTCAACGTATCACAGTGACAGTATTGGAAAAAGATATTTACAACTTGGACGCTGACTCTGCCATTCTCCACCTGGGGTTCAGTCAAGGGCGTGTCCTTCTGGCAGGAGGATCTTATACGGCCGACGGTCCGGTCATTGATCCCAAAATACCTCTTCGTCTCTACACGGGATCACGGGTAATTGTGGAAGAGGGAGCCTACGAGTTTCATCAATTGGTGAAGGCTATACAGGACAGTTTACCCAATAATATCACCTTAAAGATGTCTGTAAATCGAAACACACTAAAGTGCTACTTGGAGTGCTCAAGGCACGTCTACTTTCCTTCCGGGAATAGCCTGGGAAATCTTTTTGGATATGACAAAAATAGCGTTCTTCCATCCGGGACATCTCACAAGGCTCCTCATGTGGTCAATATACTCAAGGCCAACGCAATCGCAATTGAGTGTAGTATTATTGACAGCTCGTTCAGAAACGGACTCGACTCTCACATTATTTACGAGTGCTACCCCGAGGTAGAGCCGGGCTATAAAATCGTCGAGGTACCCAAGAATATCATCTATTTGCCATTGACTGCGCGCAACGACCTGTCTTCCGTTACAGTGCAATTATTAGACGAGTCGGGAGAACTACTTGATTTCCGCGGAGAAGAGATTATCATCAGACTTCATTTGAAAAAAGATGCTGGATTTTAGCAGACGTCGGAGAGGGGCAGGCGTAGGTAAAATGTATGACGACAGAGGAAACATAATCAGTAGAAGGACGTCATCGACAGAGTTAACATCATCTAACCGGGCATTCCTTCGTAGCCTCGGATTTAAAATAATCAATCGAAATGGCGACGAGCGTATTGGACGTCAAGGCCCCCACGGTCTTTGATCATAGCATAACTTCATGGGCCTATCACACACACTTGCCATACATAGCGTCAAAATTTGCCAACTCTGACGAAATTCGATGCCCCCTCCTCTCCACATCAGTTCTTCCCCTTGTGTCAGACAGTCTTCTCATCATTGAAGGCAAGGCCAATGATATGGGAACAGATTACACCTTGTCAACGAATGGACTCACATACGCCTTTGACGAGTGCTGGATAGAACTAAATGGAGTCGTCATTGATCGCGTTAAATTACCGGGGTTCACGAGCACCATGAAAGGATACTGCTCATTTTCAAAGGCAAAGCAGCAACATCTGGAGGCGGGAGGATGGACAATGCCTTACGATAACGAGCGCAATCCAATAGTTCATTCATCGGGAGATTTTTACGCATGCATACCACTCAAGACAATTTTCGGTTTCGCCGAGGACTACCGCAAGATCTTGCTCAATTCCCGACTGGAACTAGTACTAATACGCTCAAACACAGACAAGCAGGTTTTCAAGCGAATCAAATTTCCAACAACAGGAGCATCGGACACTGCATCTAAAACACCTACACTCGAAATTACCAAGATAGCGTGGAAAGTGCCGTACCTCGAGGTCTCGGACGCCATGAAACTCCAACTTTTGCATCATATTGAGCGCGACAAACCGATTGAAGTGCCATTCAGAGGATGGTCTCTCCACTACTTTCCCACCCTACCGGCAACTCGGCAACATAACTGGACAATTAAGACGGCCACTCAGATGGAAAAACCTCGCTACGTCATTATAGGTTTCCAGACGGGACGGAGTGCAGACATTTCTAAGCTTGCTAAACATTCTGCACAATTTGATTCTTGTAACTTGACAAGTCTTAAATTATTTTGCGGCTCAACTGCATTTCCATACGAACAACTTCAAATGGATTTTGATAAAAATCGCGTTGCCGAGATTTATCACCTTTACTCGACCTTTCAGTCATCTTATTATCACACTGAGGACACAACAGGAGAGCCAATGCTTAGTTTTGAAGAGTATCTTTCCTACGCCCCACTTATTGTTTTGGACTGCTCAAGACAGGTCGATACCCCCACTTCGTCAGCTATGGATATTCGCTTGGAATTTGAGAGTTCCACCAACTTTCCTCCAGACACCAACATGTTTTGCTTGATCCTGCACGACCTTCTCTTCACGTACTTCCCATTGAGCGGGGTTGTTAGAAAGCAGGCGTAGCACCCCCTCTTATTTGCTTAAATAGACAATGAAAAGGCCGAAGATTCGTCAGTGTCATCTCTGCATTCATCATGACTGCTGTTGTCGACTTTATCGCCTTCCAGAGTGACCGATGCGGACGATGCAATCCAAAAACGTCAGGATTCATCGTAAAGGAGCTTGCAATAGTTCACATGCACACAAGGGCTGCGGGGCACTGGATTTTTAAATCTCCCGATCCCAATCACTACTCTGACACTTCATCGAGTCCTCAAAATGAATGGCTAACCAGAGAATTTCACGACTTGTCCTGGAGTGAAGGATTCGTTGCATATAAGGAGCTGGACAACATTCTCAAAGAATACCTTCTGTCAACAACAGTTGTGTACGTCAAGGGCTTGGAAAAAGCCCGTTTTTTGGAGTCACGCCTGGATGGACTTGGCAGCAAGCCGGAAATTCGAGACATGGCCTCGCTTAACTGTCCATCTCTTCGCCAGATAGAGCCGTGGAGTCATTTCTTCGCAACGCCTTGTCTTCGCCACTCGATGAGTGATCCAAAATACCGATGCGCCTGGGTACAGGCGATTAAATTGTCACAGTGGCTTGAATTACATGAAGTGTTGAATAAAAATTAAAACCCCAATTTTTTCTTTTTATTTAAAACCTTTTGCATTATATCCGGGTGCTTTAGTCATGCGCTACATTCAGCAGAAGGAACGGCTAGAGGTTAATCCTCACGCGGCAATTGACGAAGAAATTGCGCAACAGGAGGGGGGCAGAGGTCAGCGACATGGAAGCCTTTTTGGGGCGTCACCTCTACTAATGGCATTGACAGGTCCGTCGGGAGTGGGAAAAACAACCGCGATGCTAGCCCTACTGATTGAGCAGACAGGCCTACGTTTTGAGCGTGTTTACGTATTTAGCCGGACTCTTAATCAGCCAAAGTACAGATTCCTCGACCGAGTCTTCAAGGGACTTTCACCTCAAATAGGTTACTACGCATCGTCTGACATTGAAAATATCCCGTCTCCAAGCGACCTTGAACCCAACTCGATTGTAATATTTGACGACTTGATACTGGCGCCGCAGGATAAAATCCGTGAATTTTTTGCAATGGGCCGACACGCGGGTCTCGACGTACTGTACTTGGCTCAGAGTTACACAAAAATTCAAAAACATTTAATTCGCGATAATCTTAATTTTCTGGTTCTTTTTCCGCAAGACGTACTCAACTTGAAACACGTATATCTTGATCACGTGGGATCGGATATGTCATGGGAGGCCTTCCTCGATATGGTGCGCCAGTGCTGGAAGCGTGATGGCCGTTTCTTTGTGCTCGACAAGCAAAAACCAGTCAATGGAGGACGGTATCGATGTGGATTTGACCTCTATTTAGAATCGTGAGCAATCGATACGGCGCTCAGTCATGAAATCACCGGCAAAGAAGAGACTTACTCAACGCATTATTCGGGCTCGCGAGAGTATCAAGAAAAAACATCGAATGATTAGAGGTGAACTTGAGCATGCGGGGGAAACGGCACGTCGCACTTTTGAAACGATAAGTCGACCATTAGAGACAATTAGTCAGGCCCTCGAGGCCCGCAAAGAGAGTTTACCCGTTAAACCCAGTCAGCCTAAACGACCTTCACCGCAATCATTTGACAGGGATGTTTGGGAGCACGAACCCACCGCTCGCATGCCAAAACGACGTTTACCGCAAACAACTTCATTTGACGCTGATGTTTGGGAGCACGAACCCACCGCTCGCAAGACTAGCCTGCCAAAACGACCACAAACAACTTCATTTGTCAGGGACGCCGATGTTTGGGAGCACGAACCCGCCACCTCATCAGATTGGGCTCCCCCAGCAGCGTCTTCAACCCCCTACGCTACCCGACCTCGCCCGCGTCGACGCCCTCCGTTGGAATATCCCACGGTGCCCGTCGGCGAGTCCGACGGTGATTCCGACGGAACTATCCGAAACGATGAGGAGGAGGAGGAAAAATCGTTTATAGAGCAGCTGCGGGAGGTATCCATGTCTGACAGCGCATCTGTGGAGGACCATTTACGACAGCTTCACCCGTCCGTTCGTCCCTTTATTCATGCTCTAATGATTGGAGGATCATCCGCTCAGTCACTTGACAAAATATATGGCCCTCGTGTCACACCCCAGGGCGAAATCTACTTGGGCAGTGTTCCTATAAAATTCTCCCGTCATGGAATTCACATCCCCGGAGCTGATTACAAAGTTACACCGGGATTAATTAATCTTTTGTTTCTTCATCGCCCCGATAATTATACTACGTCTGACTTGGTCACATATCGCGATATTATACATCGGACAAATGCTTCTCGTCGAGGATTCTCACAAATGCGGCCCTACAATACGACGGGGAAAAAGTATCGCACTTTACTATCACAGAATCAACCAATTGAAGGAGAGGGATTGTCGGATTTGAGTCTTCCCAGGGTCGAATTGTATAAATCGCCGAACGAAATCTGTGATCGCCTAAGACTTTTGTTGGCTTCCACTCAGGCAGGAAATACCTCTCACCCGGAAGAGATTCGCAGTCTCATTACTGAGCTATTAAACGAAGGCTATATTGCATAAAATGGGTGTGAAACAAAGATTAATCGACGAGCTTTTCTCGCCGGCCAGAGTCAACTATCCTCGGAGTCGAGTTCAAATTAAGGGAGTCTTTGATGATTTACTAGAGGCAGACCTACTAGATATTGGATCGCACGCTGAAAGGGGATACCGTTATATCTTGACAATGATTGATGCGGGCTCTAAGATGGCGTTTGCCACCCCCCTCAAAACAAAAACTGGTCGAGAGGTTACATCGGCATTTGAAAGTGTATTGAAAAACCATCCCTTTTTAAAACCTCGCCTTCTTCACACTGACAAGGGCAGAGAATTTTTGAACAAACCATTCCAAGAAATGCTTGAGCGATATGGAATTAATCACTACTGGACTTTTAGCGGTATCAAGGCATCACTAGTGGAAAGATTCAACCGCACCCTTCGCCTTCTTATATGGAAATCTATGGCCCTACGTGGCTCACGGAAGTGGGTTGAGGATTTACCATCGTTACTTCGCTTATACAACAATAGAGTGCATCGTGCTCATGGAATGAAACCTGCTGATGTGACAAAAAAAGATGAGGCTGCCATTATACAGCGTCTTTATCGTCCGCCCCGCCAATCAACTATGCCGGCGTTATTTCGCGTAGGCGATATCGTGAGAATTTCGAAAACTCGCTCACTCTTCTCCAAGGCCAGTCGAGGAATGTGGTCGAATGAAACTTTTAAAATTAGCAAGATTAATGCTACATCGAGTCCTCCATTTTTCTTCCTGCAGGATTTGACAGGCCGAGACATTCAAGGGCGATTCTATGCTCAGGAACTCAAAAAAACCTTATTTCCGAACGAATTTCTGGTGGAAAGGGTAATTCGACGCAGTAAGAACCGTTATTTGGTCAAGTTTCTTGACATGGACAGCTCGCAAAATGCTTGGATTCGCAAACAGGACCTATTTTCTACCTGAAGTGGGGGAGAATTGCATAACTAGAGATCATCATTGCTCCAAACATTCAGTCAAGATGTTGGAATACAGCGATCAGTTGATCAATGAGAGTTGGCGTGTGCAGACCTTTCATGACTGGCCCATTGACTGGATCTCACCCTTGTGTCTAACCTCGGCTGGTTTTTACTACAGCGGCTATCGTGATTTTGTAACTTGCTACTGTTGCAAAATTACATTGGGAGACTGGCAAAAGACCGACGTGCCTCTACAGGAACACTTCAAACATAGCGGCGAGAGGTGTACTTTTCTGCAAAATCTTTGGAACGGGTCAAATCATCTACTCACCGTAGAGGAGTTCTGGACTGCCTCAGTACTTCATCACGAGCGACAATTTCCTCTTCGCAGTATCGTTGCCGAACTGAACGAGATCAGGAATTTGATTACTCGACCTGCTCCCGCGTCGCTATGGCAAAGAATTATCGACGGGATAAAAGGGGCTTGGGGAAACTGCGTTATGCCTGGCAGGACACCCACCCAGAGCTAGTAATCTACCGTGACTTGGATAATAAAATTAGTCTAAGTTATGACGAGTGGATCATTTTCCGAACGCAGCTTGACAACATTCTACGTCAACTTTGCACCGGCTCTCCCTCTCTAATCACCGTTGGGAACACCATCACACTGTCTACCGAACGTTGGAGTAAAAAAAGGCGGCGCGTGCTTCTTAAAAAATCGCATACCCTGGAAGTTGGCAAAAGTGCTCTAATTTTTTTGCGTAACGCATCTGATTTAATAAACTCAATGTTTTATATTATTCGAAATAATTATAATACCCTTAAGCAAGACATTGCGTATGTAAATTCTTCTAGCTATACTCCTTCAATAAATGATTAAAAACAAAATACGTGTTTTTTTATTATCCTATAGGGAATACTTACAGTTTCGACGACTGATGCTTCACCACTCGAGACATTGGTTTTACAACAGCAGGGCTTTATATACGAAACGAAAGAACTGTCAATGTCAGGATGGGTCGTCATTTCCGCATACTTTTGGAGCGTGGCGGGGCTACTTTTTATTCCGCGATCTTTTTTTAGCATGAACTTGACCGAGTAACTTTCACTAGATCTGCGGTGAACGGGGGGGGGGGGAGTTAACAAACTGCTTACGCAAGACCGGTCCACCGGAATTCTTTTATTATAAATCAAAGTATAGGCGGGGGGGGGATACTCTAAAGAAGTGATTCATTTTAAGGCCAAACTGTTGCCCGCGATCTTCGTGAACTTGACTTTCACTTGAATGCGGAACTGCGAACGGTGACGTGGTGAGACGATCAGATTTATTTTAAAGTCAATGGTGCATTCAACTTCTTTTGTACGTTTGGAGGGGATGGACGTTTTGGGTACATAAATGAAAGCCTTCAATGTGTCTGCACTGCATTCCGTCGCAAAGGAGTTAACAAGTAAGATTACTTTTTTGTAAAAAAGGCACGTTCACCAGTTCTATGTTTGTGTGGTGTCTATGCAACGATGCTTCGATGGATTTGGATGCAATGGCGAACATAGAGCTTGTGACCGGACCGTTACCATAATAGAGGTGTACATAAATCTAATATTTTTATTCTTTTCAGTGACGATCTTGGAAAAGCTAATAAAGTCATCAAAATGCATTCAACTACAAGCATTGGGTAAGTTGACTCCGAGACAAAAATATTTTATAAAAAAATTTGAGAAACGCACACATCCCTCATTCGGCGAGGGACTTGTAACGTTGATAGACTTCAACGGAGAAGACTGTTGGGTGTACCTGCCTCGAAGAATGGCTACCAGCTTGACAGATGACGAAATACATCTGTACAATAACGCCCCAAATTTATACTTAATATGTATGGGAAAAAGGAAAAATGCAAACTTAGTTGAATTAAGTTTATAGCATAAGGATTAGAAAACGACTTTTGTCAATTTTTTATTACGTATCTTCATCGCTGTCTCCATGTAACAAAAATGAATACATTGTAAATTCTATAACTAACTAAATTATCAATGTAGCAATATCTTACGTTCAATTTACACCCGTAGGTCGAGCGCCTCCTCTTGAACCGACGAGTCGGGTCTCATAGGAGGCGAGGGTGCAGGCGGGTTGGGTGGTGGTGAGGGTCCTGGCGGGCTGGGCGGCGGTGAGGGTCCTGGAGGGCCGGGCGGCGGAGAGGGTCCTGGCGGGCTGCGCTGGGCTCTTCTCTACATACAAGCGAAAGTTGAATCTCGGCAAAAATTGATTCAGAATGTTACTTACGTGCCGCCTCCTCCACCTCCGCATAACTCGCGCTACCAAGACCTCGTCAGCCGGGTGCTCCCGCCAGCAATGGCAGGACCCCCGGCTAATTATATACGCCGCGACGTAGAACCGACGAGGGTCCATTTTGTTGTATGCACTGCCACTTGCATGCTTATATACTACATGCAGGGCCCGAAACTCGCTAAGGACCACTTTCAATTTTGGAGGTTGCACAATTTTAAACGTTTTAGGGCTCGGCGTACTGGCCCATTTGCAGACATTTAGATATGAGCAACAATCTTAAATCATTTTTGCCTTGTTTGGTCAATTAAAAATATTCTCCCCAACTTTCGTACTGTTTCGTAATTGCCAGATGTTTGTTACAACGTGCCCGACGTTCCCTATCTTGTGCAGCGATTAATTTACAGATCAACGGGGACGTTTGGCCCTGTATGCATCGCTTCAGTGTCTGACGAAGGAAAGGTGATCAACGTTTATCTACCCCAAAGATTCACCGATTCAATGAATCACGAATTGGCCTCAAAGTACAACATCGGCGGACCTCCTCTCTACCTTATCTACGACGGGGAACACGACGGAACATATAATGTACATTTTGAAGATAGTCCTAGGAAAAAAACCCGCTGTGTATAAATAAAATTTATCTAAACTGACAACTTGTTTTATTTCATGGGCGGCGGGGGGGCAAACTGGTGGCGGGGGTGCCCTCCGAGCGGTCATCGAACTGGGGGTGGGCGGGGGCGAAAGCTAACTGGGGGCGAGGCGGGGGGCGAACTGTGGGTGGTGGCGTTGTCCTGATGTCCTTTATCCCGTCTCCCCTTGGTGTCTTTATCCCTTGTATCCTCCTTTTACACCTACTCTTGTGATCTTCACGTCGTCTCACTGACATCAGACATGGGACACAAGAACGTTAGCCTGTGGACTCTCCTTGGGGTAAAAGCCAAACGACACGGCGACAGACAAAATTTTTTTGTGAATGGAAACCGTCAAATCTACGTAGTTCCGGACACATGTCACATTTTCAAAAACCTAAGAAATGCCATTCAATGCCAGGATATAACGCTATCCCAACACGTTCAAAGCCAACATCAATTTGTGACCCCTGTCATTAGCGGGAAATACGTAAAGGACCTATGGGATCTGGAAATAAAAATGAACAAGCCAATTAGGACACTATACCATCTAAAACCGGAAGATATGGCGCCCTCAAATTTTCAAAAAATGAATGTAGGGGCAGCAGTACGGTTCTTTTCAGAAAAAACTGCTGTGGCTCTGGAGTTAGCAGTAGACCTTAAGCTTCTACCCGCAGAAGCTACAGCAATAGCGTGGTTCATAAGAATCGTAGCCTCCTGGCTGGGAACTTGTGTCGTCTAGGAACAGGAAGACAGGAATCACGCTCAACAATAAAAACAAAAAAATGCAACTTCTGCTTTGCGTTCTTCAGTTAGGAGAAGACATGCAAATAGGACCGACCGGCTGGAAACCGCTCAATACCGGATTAATATTATCGTCACTGTCTATGATGGATCTTTCAGAATTGCTCCTAGCTGAGGATCGTTTGAAATTCATGTTAATACACCGTTTCAACCAAGATTCTCTAGAGAACGTGTTTTCACAAGTGAGGAGCAAAGCTGGCGCTACACCGACAGCATCACAAAGCCTGAAAGCCCTGAAACTGATCACAGTGTCCCAAATGGTATCGAAAATCAAGAATACGAACTACTACAACGAGGCCGACGAGTTTTTCCTGGACTTTCTGAGCGTCGAGATCCGAAATCCTCCCCAACAAATGGAAGATACATCGTTCACATTCTCATACAATTCACCATCATTTCCAACTGTTAAAGGCGAAGACGTATTCAACCACAGGCTTTTTAGCCTGTTCGACTTGAACCTATTGCACTATCTTGCAGGGTGTTGCGTAAATGCGTATTTCAAGAGAAGTGTATGCGAAGATTGCACAAATTTCATCCTTAGTGACTGGGCATCCGTTAATAATAAGTTTAAACTATTCACAATTCATTCCGACAAAGGTGGTCTCAAAGTTTTCCACGAAAATATTTTATTTATAATAGCTAACTGCGAGCTGTACTGTAGGCGTTATGAACAATACCTTCTGCACTATGGGCATAAGTCCTCAGTAGATAAATTGATTGCGGACCTAGTAATAACAGTCCCAAATTGTGCACTATACTACCCTTTCAAAAAGTTTATAATTAACCATTTTTTAAAGTTAAGATCTTATTCTGTGGTACATTAAAGAGAATGCCAAAAAAGAAAAAGCGTTATGTATGGCACCTCCACCTTGAAAAGGAAGCTCAAATGTTAAAGTTGTCATGGAATGAAGAGCGTATTTTTTCTTAGAAGTAAAACGCTAGCTTTAAAGAGAGTTCACTTTTCGTTGGCATTCTGTGGAGTCCATGCGGCGAAAAAAAAAAAAAAAATCATCTCTCGAAAATGAAACATTTCAGGAGATTACACTGGCTCCACGGCTGGATTAGAAACGATTCTTCAAGCTGTGACGTGCTCCCCGTCGGTGGATTATGGTTGGTCCGTAGAGCTTCTAGGAAAATGTGGGAATTGGGGCCTCTAAGTAAAGAAATCGTTCTTGCTCAATCTTCGGAATACGGAACGTCCCTGTTTTGTCATTTATACCAATCCTTACGCGAAACCCCAAACACAACTGTTTCTATTTTACAAAAAACAAGTATATCCCTCTCCCTTTAGGCTAACTCTTACAAAAGAGAACAAATTGCCCTCGCCCGGCCCTCCTTTCTTCGACCCTCAAGCTTCGAAAAAATTCCCCAATACAGGACGTTGTGATCCCCCCCCCCCCGGGAGTAACACCGTTCTTAAATGATCCTCGACTTGTGAGACGAACGGTTTAGAAACAATAAATCCTCGGAGATAGTCCCTCGGGCAGAAATCAGTGTCACTTTATTTTCCCTTTTCATTTTACTTTTTCGCGTTACTTTTTCGAGTTTCGCCCCCTCCTCCCAGCATGCACAACATTGCATAATCTATCAATGAAGGGAACCTCCTCTTCATTGAAAAATGGATTCGTTCGTTTTCACCTTTAGGGTTGGAGACAAACGCACCAGAAGTTGCTTAGGCTGACCTCAGAGATAGGAGCTTCATTACGTCCACAGAGGATCAAGTAACATTACGTCTACGAGGAATCCGTTAAATGAAAGCCAGCCTGATCCAAATAGAACGTGTAGGGTTGCTCTAGACCTGTATTGAATAATCAAAGTCAGTTCATTTCATCTCATCATTCAAAGGTTTGAAGCTCACGAACAGCAAGATAATTACCCCCTGACGAATTAGGAAGATTATAATAAATTGTGAAGTTCGTAGGACGGGCCCTTGCACGTCGAAGTCCTATGCACTCCAAAGTTCAATGCGCAGTTCGTGATTAAGCCTTTCTTCGAATTTCACTGATGTTGAGTTCTCATTAGTAATCAAACCACGTTAGGCCGGGTGCACACGAGCGTCACTTTTTGGTTCAATGCACACGAGCGTTCGAGCAACAATTGACGCGCGTCACTTGGTTGTTGCGAGCGTTTGCTAGACAGTCTTTCCTCTTGCACTGAACAAGATGGATCGCAGGGCTCAATTGTTGAAGAAGAAAATAATTTTTTCGGTTGCCGTGTATAGGTATAGGTATACACCGTAATACCGAAGTAAAACAAAGAAGAAAATATTGGGTTCATCCCTTCAACATTGAAAGACATTTGAAGGGTGCTTTCAATGTTAGCATGATGGATCTCAGGGAAGATAGTGAAAAGTTCTTTAACTACTTTCGGATGTCAATCACATCATTCGACGAATTGGCCGGCCGAATGAACGATGCACTTCAAGGGAATGAGACCACCATGAGATCACCTATATCGCCTTTGGAAATGCTGTCAGTAACATTGAGGTAAGTAAAAAAATAAAACTCTATGGTTACTTAAAATAATAATTTTTATTTACTGAAAAAAACAATAAATTAATAGTGAAGTTATTGTTCGTAGTTCGTACAAATATTAAAAATTGAGTGTTTGACATTTGGGGGTCTCCTCAAAGTAGGTCGACATTCTGTGGTGTACTGGCCTCAATTTGTAGAAATTTACCACTTATACCTATTTGATGAGGATGGCTGGAGAATGGAAGGTAAACTCGGTGGTGATGTAGAATATTGGGTCTGGTCTGTTGCGAGATTACTGAAACTGTGAGGTGGAGGAGGAGAAATAATCGTCGGAGGATGCTGAACCGGGCTGAAATTTTGAAATTGGCTTTGGGGATAAAGTTGGGTGTGCCGAGGGCAGGATGTAGGTAGGTGTTGGAAACGGTGGCGAAGAAGTTGATGGCAAATTTCGGGGTGGGGGGACAAAGCATTGATTTTGCCGCTTAATTCTTTTCACCAAATTCAGCACGTCACTCCGAAAATCAAGCTTCTGGTCTTGGGTAAACGTTTTTATCGTCGGAAGTAGGGAGTCAAAAAACGATCTATCCTCATCAGGTGGATCGACGGGACTGTTCATGAAATTTAAAATCGTGGATTCAAATTCCTCTCTTCTCTTTTTCGCTGAAGAAGAAGAAGCTCTCGATGTCGAGGGGGGTGCAGGAGTTGATGATCGAGTTGACCCACGGTCTGATCCAGCCTCTTCTCCCTCTTCCTCTTGTGGTATCGAGAGAGGAGAGTCCCTGTTGTCCTGGTCATCGAGAGTTGATTGTGTTGCTGACAAAACCATTGAAGCATCCAAAAACGACAGTTGTTTTGCATACACATATTTGCGTCCGGAGCCTGCTGGTTGGCCGGACTTCGTCCTCTTTCGGACGTTCCTTGAGTAATTATCTCTCAAATTTTTCCATTTGACAGTAATCTTCTTAACTGGAAAAAAAATCACTATTAAGGGAATAATCAAACGCTTTAATTTGTTAAAACTATATTATTTGTTTCCGTTCTTATGGTAGATTTAACTACGTAGAATGAGGATTTGAGTTAAGTGGTAAACCGGTGTTAAAGAAACAAAAGCGCTGCATTTTATGTAAACAATGCTTACATTTGGTAACTTCGACTTTCGGTGGTAACATCAGGTGTCAGTCAACAGCACTTTGTTCCATATTCGTGCAATCCTTCCCATATATTGTTGAACTCATTGTAAACGGGGAAATATCTAATTTGTTTTAATGTTATTACAGACCTACCTAGGGAGTGGATGTTACATGAAGGATCTCCACTACTCCTACCGACTTGGGCATTCGACATTATGGAAAATAATCCGGAATGTGTGTGCATCAATTTGGGAAATCTTAAAAGAAGAGTGTTTCCCTCCATTTACTACGGCAAAGTGGCTGGAAATTGCTTCCCACTTCGAGAAAAATGCGAATTTCCCCCATTGCCTAGGTGCCCTCGACGGCAAACACATTAGAGTAATAAAACCAACAAAAAGTGGTTCATTATACTATAACTACAAGCATTTTTTTTCATTTGTTCTTTTTGCTGTCGCGGATTCTAATTATAACTTTGTGTACATTGATGTGGGGTCGTATGGAAGAGAAGGGGACAGCACGATATTTGAAAATTCTACATTTTACAAGAAACTAACCAGGATTGTGCCTTCTTCCCGCCCTGGCTTGATGCCTTGAAAGGCACATGACCAGGATAAAGCTTGACATGACGGCCGGGAAGTGACCCGACACGTGCAAGTCCTGGTTATCTCCACCCCACTCCCCGTCAGCCGTGCCAGTTGGTCAAAACTGACACGTTACCGGTACAAGAAACTAACCAATAATGTATTGCAATTGCCAAGAGATGAACCACTTCCAGGTACCGAACGCCCAAGTCTTCCCTACGTTTTTGTAGGCGACGACGCGTTCGGGCTTTCTAATCACGTGTTACGACGAGGAAAAACTCTGTCAAAAAACAAAAGAGTGTTTAACTATCGTCTGAGCAGAGCTCGGCGTTACGTCGAATGTTCTTTTGGAATTTTAACCAATAAGTGGAGAATTTTCCATAGACCATTAAACGTGAATTCAAATTTAGCGGTTGAAATAGAGAAGGTGTGCTGTCTCCTACATAATTATGTTCGCCAAAGGGATGGATATAACTTTACAGAAACGTTGTCAATCACAGGCCTCTAGAAGAAACCTCTAGATCAAGCAATCAATCTAGATCTGGTCCAGTAGTTGTAGGCATCAGAAATGATTTTGCGAATTATTTTTTAAGTGAAGAAGGTCAAGTGCCATGGCAAGACAGTTTCGTATAATTAAATATTGTAGCTATTATTAAAGCATTATTATGATTGACAAGTACATACAACAATGGGGAAAACCATTTCAAGACTTGATTCCGAATTCATTTGTTCTTTGTTATTATTATCATTTAAAGATTACGTATTGTAATGAAAGCTTTCAAATATTTACTTACTGAGTAGTGCTTTCTCAGGATCAGATTTTACGGTGAAGTTCTCGATGAGCTGTTCTGCGATGTCTTCCCATGCTGAATTCTTCTTAATAATAGGAACTGCTATCGACTTAAGGGCTAATAAACATACAAAATTATGTAGGCGACGTTTCGACGGTTGGTTCTCCGTCCTCTTCTGGCCTTCAATGACTGTATTCCTGACCATAGACAGAACATATAGAGGAGACAATGAATTACAGAACGCACACTAAAGCTAGTTTCTACAACACACACATACTTTTTCTTAAAAGATCAAAACATGATAAAATTCCGGTGTATGGACAACGCACAGTTCCACCTATGTCATTCCCTTCAGTAACATGTAAACAATAAATAAATACACATAATTTTGTATTTTTATTAGCCCTCAAGTCGATAGCAGTTCCTATTATTAATTAAAACAAATCGAAGGGCGTTAAATTCTATTGTACTCTGAATTCTTCTTGTTTCTATCCTTGTACTCCTCACTCCTCACATTCCAAATTGAGGGATGAATTTGGATTTCGTGAATGAATAATTCAGTATCGAATTCCAATTCTTCACTCATTTTTTAAAACTCAAAAATAAAAATTGAAATGTTTGAAAAAAATTAATAAGAAAAACAGCTGTCTCACTCCTGCGACGACGAGCGGCAAGTGACGCCCGACTGCCCGTGTGCACTGCTTCATAGACTTCTGTGTATTTGTAGGTATCGGAGGGTAAGCGGGCGGTAAAAAAAAGACGCGCGTTCCACAGAAACCGGCGTCAATTCAAGCTTGCAGTCGGGCGTCTCTTGCAGCGGCGTTACGTGTGCACTGCCCCATAGACTTCTAGGTATGTTCTAACGCGCGTCAACTGACGCTCGTGTGCACCCGGCCTTAAGCGTTGCTTAACTGCTGGATCCATTGCTGAATCATTGTTCTACGACGAAACTATAAATGAACTCTCCTCCGGAAGACACTTTTGCCATCTTGCTCGACGACATGACTGAAAGGGATATTTGAGCTCACGCCTTTCGTTTAAGTTTCACGCAGTCGCATTTCCTGCAACACCGATTATGTTCACTAACTGATAGTAAGAATGCTGGATTAAAACTAACGTTGCTACTAAAGATTAATGGCAAGAGAAATTTAAGAAAACGTACACGATTGAAGAACATAATTCCAATTGGTGCCTCCAAGAAGAGGCACCAGCAGGAAGGCAAGGTGAAGAAAATGCCCTGTTAATAACGAACAGAATACAATGAAAAATGATTTTTCTACTTTCTTTGAGTAAGAGACAGTTGAAATTAATGAAAACCATTCCTTTACAAAAACTGAACCACAGAAGAGTTGAATAATGCCGTCAGTTGATCAACAAGATTTTGAAAGTCCACTGCCGATTTCGAGTTAAACACGCGCATAATATTAAAGACAACTTTCCGCACTCCCGAAGCTGACTGACCTAAGCCTAGATCATAGATTGTAGACAATTATATCATAAATGCATTCTATAAGAAAGCACAAACAAGCGGGGCTGGAGTTACCAACTTATCACACAAGCTATCAACGTAATCAACATTATCACAAGTGGCCCAAAATGTTGACTGTCCTTACTCGTAGTTTATAGAGCCTTACTTTTGTTAGAGAACCTATAATCAGACAGGTAAAATCACAGACGCCATGTTCTCTCTTATCAATTATCAGTCTTGTAGAATCCAAGGCTACTAGAACTAACAAGGTTGGCCATTACGCCGTTTGTTTACGTTTTTCTATATATACAGGCGAGGGGTGGAGGCCCACGTCACAATATGCCCCCTCCCACCACACTTTATTCATGTAGTATTCCAACTCCTTTGAAACTGAGTTATTCAGGTGAATCAAATCTTATTATCGAATTTTTTACTGCTGTTACGCACATTGCTTGGCCCCTAAGGCTAGAAAAAAGATACCAATGTTTATTACATATTTTATTTATACAAAAAATATTATGTTGAAGCTGAACAAAACACTCACCCTTCCTTCAAGAACATTAGCCAGCCATACACTTGCTGGCTTATTTCCTCTCAAAAATCGTGGTGCATCCAAAGCTTCAAAAAACACTTTTCCATGGTGAATTGTGGCGCATGGAACAGGAGAGGAGAGAACATTTTGTATACAAATCAAATTTGTGTATAGAGAGTATTTCACAAATATTGTTGTCATTTGAAGAGATAAAACGTTAGTGCATGGTCTCGTATCGTGTCATTTGGCGTGGCGCGTTGTCATGTTCAAAATTTCAAGAGGATAAAGAGGGTAGAACAGAACACGATTTTTGAGAGTGATTTTCAAAGGAAATCACAACAGCGCGCACAAAGCAAGAGCTACAATAAGAGCAATAAGCTTCTCAAAGAAATAAGCTCCTGGAATGTGGTGAGGGTGATTTGATCGAGTGGTGGGGTGGAGATATTGCGAACTAAACCGAATTTCGTTCGCCCTATATGACAATCACAGATTTAACTGACTTTTAATTTTTATGCTAAGTATTATTAATTGTTTATTTAGAAGCAGTGAGAAGGTAACTTAATTCCAGCTAAGATGGCTTGGAAATAATGTAAGGGAAAATCAATTCAAGTTCTTTGAAAGCACAAACCGCTGAATGTGTCTTCTTCATTTAAACACGAATTTTCTACAATCGTTGGGGAATCTTTGGTTGAAAATACTTGTAAGCGTCCAATAAGCGAGACCGGGCCCAAGAAATATGATTTTTTTCTTGGTTTTCGTGGGGATGACGCGAAAAACATCGAAGTTAGGAAGATTCATGGGTCAGAACTTATTTATAACTCTATTTTCTAAGGTAATTATTTATGCTAAAATAGAACATAAATCGGGATCAGTTGTAAAATGACCAAGTTTTAGGTATTTTCAAACACGCCAGCTAAGCATGTTTTCGTCATGAAACGCCTTCCGAAAAAAGTGGGGAGCGGTTTGTTGTGTTTCTACTTGAGCCCTTGAATAATAAAATAATAAAGGATAAATCAATTAGCCATTTAGAGGTATGAAAAGGGCAGAGAATGCAGCGTATGTTACGTTGCGGAAAATGTTCGATTTGGCGGGATTGAAAATATGCCAACTTTAAATAAGAAAAAAATTTCCAAAGGGTTTAATTTTTTTCATTTACATAGAAGGGCTGGTATACCTCATCGAAAAAAAGTATTTTCGAAAAATGTGAGACTTCCTCAGTATTGAAATGAGAAGAAACGCCGGGGCTAGGAGGGCTGCGAAGGAAATGGGAAGTTTTCTTGGTCCGAAATATCTTTCTATACAAGAATATTGCCACCTGAAGATACCATTGTGAAGGTACGAAGCCCGAAATTCTGGTTGAATTAAATAAAACAATAGTTTGGGCAGTTTGGGCTTTCAAAAAACACGAATTCTACGTAAATACTATAGACTATAAACAATGGGGCGGGAAGAGGAGCATATTTCTACGTCACAATCGGTCTCGACCAATCAAAACACTGAGGCAACTTTTTCGTCTTGTTTACATTGTAATGGCCAACCTTGTTAGTTCTAGTAGCCTTGTGTAGAATCCACCTTTTTTTATGCTTTGTGGGTGTCAACAACCACTCCCAACCCTTCTTATTATAAGGATACTGTAAAGACGAGTAGAGGCGATGTTTGATAAAGCTTTTCCCGGGCACCACCATTTTTGTTCTGGATAACGTATCAGACTACTATCTTTGGTGTTTTGGTGTTTGTTGAAATTGGATTTCTGTTCTTTCTGTTTCTCATTTCTTCGTTCTTTCATTCAGCAAATACTCATAGAAATGGTCGGGTGTGCAACATTTAACTGTACCAACAGCACTCTTTCGGGCCACCGACTTTTTATTTTTCCCACGGAGGCGGAAAGAAGAAATAAGTGGCAAGCAAACTGCCGGCGAGGAGGCGGCTGGAAGCCTTCGAAATATTCACGCCTTTGCGAAGTAAGATCTTTTCACATATTTTCCCTAACTTGACTAATTTAGGCGGAGGCGTTAATTAATACTTACGATTAGTGGCCCAGTGGAGTTCTTTACGGTACGGAGGCAGTTCCGCCACGTGCTACTCATCTACCGTCCACGCCCTTTCCATTGGCCATAACCGGTCAGCCTAGTCATCGCAAGTCTGCAACTGTATTGAATTATTCACACGAGCAGTTTCCCCCGCATACATATTTTGATTTTGAGGAAAAATTTCTTTCTCTCTCCCTCTTCGGGGTTCGGGCGCTCACGAGGGACGTACTACCATCAGCAACAAATTAGTTTAATCTTTTCTGCCGGGGGGGGGGGGGGGTTTGGTCATCTCACATTTTCAGTTACAAGTTAATTTCTCCTGTCTAGTCTGTTCGATAAGGGATACCTAGGTCTTTCGTTGGAAGACGGGTTTCTTAAAAAGGGTGAATTTTGGTACAGTTGCTAATACAGTAGGCAAAATTTGTTGACAAATTTAATTAAACGCGACCTTCCAGCGCGTTATATTCTGCACCGTTCTAGTGAGTTACCATACTTTTGCCTAGTACGATGAAATTCTTACTTTTTGAGACAAACTCACGATTTCTCATTCCTCCAAAAGAGTGTGGTTTCGATTGCCTCCTTGAATGGGCATCAAGTCACCAGATATCCCAGACCCAGACCAACCATCAATCATGCTTCGACAACGTGAAACGTGCACTATGTGGGCCCAGTCGTAGCTCCTCCTACGTCTAAAGTGTCGCAGAATGGCATCTCCGGGTATCCTACCTCGATCCGTACCGGATTTATGTCATTGTGTTTTTGTATTTCGTATTAATGATGGGATATCTACTAATAATTGAATGAAGCCCTCGTGAGGTACTTGTTTATTGTGGGAGGGGGGGGGGTGATTCTTTAATATGTATAAACTGGCTAGACATGAATGAGAGCGGGCCAATTAACTAATTCTGACATTTCCATTTCCATTCAAGGAGCACTTCGAGCCCAATCAGTTGGGAGTCGAATCGGAGCGATGGGTGGAAGAAGCTTAAGCCGAATGCAGTGCCGACCATTTTATACCTGTCTCCCACTGAATATACGGTGGTTAAGAGTAAAGTATGTTTCACAATCGGATACTAATGTTGCCTCACGAGTGAAGGATCTTTCTTATTCTTTTGTAGAACTTGAAAGTCGATGATTTAGGGTCAACCGACACTCCAGCAAAAGGATCCTTCCAAGCGCTTCTGGTACGAGATAATTAAAGTTGCGTATAAGTGGTGTATGTTGGAAGAACGAGAGAGGAGGGAGGGAGTATTTGTCAGAAGGCTTGAAGACCCTGTGATGGTTCACGTCGCCCAGAAATCCGTGGGTGTCGTTTGTCCACGTTGTTCGTTCGTAATATTATTTTAGCATCATCGTCCTGCCTTCGTTTCTCCTATCATCGGCAGTTTTCTGTCCTTTCTGCCGGCACAGAATCACTTATTCAATTTTCAAGTTCAATTGCTCATAAATTCACCATTTTTGTGTGTGAACTCCTACTACTTGTCCATGATTTTTGTTTGTACTCAATTCCAAGTCCAAGATTATGGTGGATAATTGTATTATTATTATTATGTTGTTATTTTTTCATATTATTATTAATTTATCTAATGATTCATGATTTAGCTGAAGCCGAATGCAGTGCCGACACTTTTCGACCTGCCCAACTCTCCCACAGAATTTACGGTGGTGAAGTGTAAAGTATGTTTCAGAATATAATGTTAATGTTGCCCTCCGAGTTGAAAATCTTTCTTATTTATTTATAGGACGTGGAAGTCGATAATTTTGTGTCTACCGACTCTCCGGTAAAAGAGCCCTGCGAAACACTTCGGGTAAGTGATAATTCAAGCATGAGGATGCATGAGATGCATGTGATTGCATTCAAGTTGCAAGTTGGTCGTCGGGGGTAGGGGAGGGGGTGTTAGGCATGAGGATTGTAGACCCTGTTCTGTGCACGCCGCGCCGCTTTGGAAGCTGTGGGTATGGTTGTTTATGCTGTACATCTTTAATATAATTTTATAATTTTACCCCAATTGTTTTTCCGTGCTTCTCTCCTATAATATGCAGTTTTCTACCCTTTCCGCCGACAAGAAATTAATCATTACGTTTTCAAGTTTGCTCTTAAATCCGTCATTTTTGTGTGCGAACTACTACTTATTGTCTACGATTTTTGTTTGTACTTAGTTCCATTATTTTGTTAAATTATTGTAGTATGAATGTGCTATTTTGCTGTTTCCATTTTTTACCTAATATCAACTTATCTTACGATGTATGATTTAGGTCAAGCCAAATGAGGTGCCGACACTTTTCTGCCTGCCCAACTCTTCCACAAAATTTACGGCGGTTAAGAGTAAAGTATGTTTCATATTCTTATTTTCAATTTGCCCTATGAGTAAGTAATATTTATTATAGGACGTAGAAGTCGATAATTTTGGGTCTACCGACTCTCCAGCTCTCGCGTCATATGCGTCATATGTCATAAATCAAGTTGCACGTATGTTTCACGTAAGGGGTAGTTGTGGATGGCGGGTGGTTAGCATGAAGCTTGTAGACCCTGTTCAGTGCACGCCGTTCTGCAATCCGTGGTTTTTGGTTTGTTTATGTTGTACACTTTGTTGTATAATTTTAGCGGCATCGTGGTTCCGTGCTTCTCTCCTGTAATAGGCAGTTTTCTATCCTTTTCGCAGGCACGATGAATTATTTAATTTTTAATTGTATTTGTTCTTAAATCAGTCTTTTTGGTTTACAAACTGCTACTTACTGCCTATGATTTTTGTTTTTACTTAGTTACATGATATTTGTGAATTATTGTGCTATGCATGTGTTATTTTGCTGGTGTAATGTTTTTCGCCTTGTTAATTTATCTTTATCTGCTATTTATTTGTAGGGTTTAGGATTTCATTTTCTTCTTCTCCTTCCAAAATAGAAGCCTGTATCCTAAAAATAAATCATCAACTACGTACTACGGCTTAAAACTCAGTAATATTACTGATGACACTAATTTTCATACGCATGTGACGAAGGGATAACCTTTAAGGGGTCCATACACGCACAATAATTATTGCCTGCGCAATGAACGTGTGCAATATTTTGACGTTTACCCTACACATTCAATACATTGCGCAACATTTGGATTTTGGCTTATTATTTCTCAATAATAAGTCTTTGTAATCGTATCGCAAAAAAATTTTTTTGACCCCCCCTCAAAATTTGTAGTTTTACGTTTCAAAGTGCGTAGAATCCAAATCTGCAATAAAAAAAAATGTCCGTCCGCCGTCCGGGCCATATCTTGCCCTAGGATTGCTCGAAACAACTCGTTCTTTCGCACATAGACTCTATTTGGGGTCTAGTTGGTCCTAACATCTGATCAGTTTGATCAAAAAACTCCCTGGGGTTTTATGGGCCAAAAGCGGGTCCAAAATGGGGATTTTCAAAGGATTTGGGGTCATAGGGGTGTGGGGTGTCGATTTTCATGTAATTTCAAGCCGGATTTGACTACATCCATGAATAATTAACCCACAGTCGAAATAATAAGGCATTGTTCGATAATTCGCAGCGTTTTCTTGATGTTTTCAAATGGTTTGCACAATACAGGGTGGAAGGGGATAAGTGTGACAAACATTTTTGGGTGATAGTAGGCCTCACTTGCGACCGAAATCACCATATACACCATGGTCCGAAAATCAAAACCCTTCGAGATATGATTTTTCTAACGATTTTTAAAGCTTACTTAATTTTTTTTAACTAACAACGAGAAACTCGCATTCAATTTGAATTTTTGCAACTTTTGGTAATGGATTCGGAAAGAGCACACTATTTTCTGTCAGGATTAGCCATTTTCGATAGATGTTAACTATTTTATGTGCCCTTAAATGCGGCTCAAAGTCGTGCACATCGGGTATTTTTTTTTTCTTCAAAAAAAGTCAGTCCCCGTTTGTTCACACTAAATCTGAGTGTACGGACAACCCGTGATTCAGAAAAACATCTTCAAAGTGCCCTTTACAAAAATAGTCATAAGCGTTTTCTTAGTTGATGGGTGATTTTTCGTCAGAAATGACGATTTCTTAGAAAAAATAATGATTTTTCTCTTCAAAATAGCTTGTTTTGACCTGAAAATTTTGAACAAGTAATGTGATTTTAGCGTGATAAAAAGCACTAAAACCTTATCCAAAGCTATACGTTGAATCGAACTGATTATGCACGCCTACCAAAGTAACAAAAATGTCGCTCCGGCACCTGGGGATAGAGTACATTTCACGAAATACGAATTTCGTTAATTTAACTTTTAGCGATTGTTCAGAAAAAATGGCCATAAAAATGTAGAGTAACAAAGTAAAATGTTAATTAATGCTGAATAATAGCTAAATAACTAAAAACGTCGAAACTTGTAGTAGTGTAATGCACTTAACCCAACAGCCACCTGCCGGAGCGACATTTTTTGTTACTTTGGTAGGCGCACACATTGAATTCCATTCCAAGGATAGCTTCGGATGTGGTTTTATACCTTTTTAACGTGTTGAAATAACAAGGATTGATCGAATTTTTCAGTTCAAAACAAGCGATTTTGAATAGAAAAAACGTTATTTTCTCTAAAAAATGGTCATTTCTGACGAAAACTCGCCAATCAACTAAGAAAACGCTCATAACAATTTTTGTAAAGGACACTTTGAAGATGTTTTTCTGAATCACGGGTTGTCCGTACACTCAAGATTTAGCGTAAACAAACGGGGACTGATTTTTTTTTTTTAAAAATTTAAGGGCACATAAAATAGTTAACGTTTATCAAAAATGGATATTCCTGACAGAAAATAGTGTGCTCTTTCCGAATCCATCACCAAAAGTTGCAAAAATTCAAATTGAATGCGAGTTTCTCGTTGTTAGTTAAAAAAAATGATGTAAGCCTTAAAAATCGTTAGAAAATCTCGAAGGGTTTTGATTTTCGGATCATGGTGTATATGGTGATTTCGGTCGCAAATGAGGCCTACTATCACCCAAAAATTTTTGTCACACTTATCCCCTTCCACCCTGTATATTGATTGTACGTGTATGGGCCGCATGAAGTTGCCCATTTATAACTAAATATTTTATATTCCATGTAGTATTGTTTTGCAAGTTTTACCAGATTTTTCGCTTTGATCATGACCTTTTGAAGACTATGCGGGTTCCTAATTTTACCTGCGAGCATAAGACCATCGAAATAACATGTTAAAGGTGGGACGCAATTGAGAAGCCGACATCGCTGCCCAGGCAATGCACAAATACTTCATCCTTCAGGTGATTTCTGTATGAAACTTCATCTGAATAATGTAACGGTAAAACTTGGCTTCAATGTAATAGTAATGCTTCATCCTCTGCGTTAAGGAGACATTAAACCAAAATTTTCCAGTGCTCGTTTGCCAATTCTTGGACCAACGCCGGATCCAGTACAACAAGAGGTCATAAGTGCCCGGACAAGTTTTTGGATCGAATTCCAACAATTCTCCCATCTTTCAAGTTCATGAAATCCTCTCTAAGCGCCGTAATCGCAACTTTCGCCCTTCCCACCCTCCAATACTATCTTCAGCCAACGACCTTCGAAATTCTCAGATACCTAATATTTTTGATCGCAGAACATTGTTTGAACCCAATCTGGCATAAAGGAAAACTGACATTCATGGCTCGAAAGTAGAAAAATAAGAATCCTACACAAATCGTATAAAAATAAGACCTCCGATGATTAAGGAGTAACTTTGGTGAGTAACTTTGGTGGAATTATACCAAATTTTTATGAACATCATTGTGCACACCTGTCTGAGGTTTTTGGACTGTGGGTCATATATGACTCAATTGCACAACACAGAAATACTGCTAATCAGAATAACGTTCAATTATATTTTTTCATCAGGCATGGACACCCAAATTCACCATCAAAGACACAGGTCAGTGTCACGGTTTCAAAAGGTATCCTGAAGTCCAGAATTCCTGGAGTGTTGAAACTGCAGACGGCAGTCGTCGTCGGAATATCAGTATAATTTCACCCAGGTGATGAACTGACGTATTATATAACAGGAAGAATTCAGAGTCGGAGGATTAGTTAGACGAATTCACGTCGGACACGAATTGGCCTGCTGTCACTATAATTGTATAGCGTGAAAAACGATTATTTTGACACCGATGGTGTAGCTCCTCGACGACAACTTACTTTGGAATGGTCTTTTTCATTTTTCATAAAACTCCATTTTCGCTTGTCTTCGTAACACTTTCTTTTCCCAATGCACTTGGGAGGCATAGAGCAGGAGGTGGATAGAGCCTCTCGTGTTAAGAAAATTACTAACCGTCGGTCCTACGTTTATAAGTAGATATGCTCATAATTTAAACAATGGACAAGTTACAGTATCTGATATAAATTTTGATTACAACTTTACCTATTGTTTCACGAGAAGATAGGGATTAATCATCCGGTCGTGCTGTACTATGTACAACAGAATATGACCGTAAATCAATAATTTTTTTCTTCTGGCACGGACACGAATACTGGAACCCTGTATCACCAGTAATTTTTGCAATCAGGCCGGACGAGTTGTGGCGCAGTATGTACGTGGAGTACTTGTCATAAATTAAATGACAATTAAAATAAAGTTCAACAATGCTGACGCAAGGCACCTGTAGTCCTCCAAGATGGCGCGTGTTTAATTAAATGGTAAAACTTGGATGTCAATTCGAAATTAAATTACGGCTTAAGAAGTCTGCGGTCAGAGCACAACTGCCGCTTCAAAACTGCGTTGGTTGCGCTTCCAGCTAAATATACTAGAAGATTTATGTCATAGTCTGTGAGTCCAACTGAAGAAACAGACGAGACACTGGTATTGTGAGGGTTTCAAACCGTCTTTTGAAGTAAGGATTCTCTCCTCTCTGGATTTCCTGTGTTGGAACTGCGGTCGGCGGTTTACTTTCGATGAAAGGATCAACCCACTGTTGAGTGGCTTCCATTTATCTTCCCTGTCAATTGTAGTCTCCTGGATTACGGATATAAATTTTTGGAGAAACTTGACCCAGAGAGCAATGAGTCTTATAAACCAGACGGTGGTTGGAGCTTCTATTTCGACCAATTTTGATTCAACAGCAACTTCTAATGCTGACGCCGTTTTTTTGGAGAAAAATCTATGAACATGAATACTGGAACCCTATTTCATCAGTAATTTTTTCAATCAGGCCGGGCGAGTTGTGGCGCAGTATGTACGTGAAGTAGGTACTTGTCATAAATTAAATGACAATTAAAATAAAGTTCTACAATGCTGACGCAAGGCACCTGTAGTCATCCAAGATTGCGCGTGTTCACGTAAATGGTAAAACTTGGATGTAAATTCGAAATTAAATCACGGCTTAAAAAGTCTTTGCAGTCAGAGCACAACTGCCGCTTCAAAACTGCGTTGGTTGCGCTTCCAGCTAAATATACTAGAAGATTTATGTCATAGTCTGGGAGTCCAACTGAAGAAACAGACGAGACGCTGGTCAGTTTGAGGGTTTCAAACCGTCTCTTGAAGTCAGGATTCTCTCCTGAGAATCCTGGAATTCCTTCGTTAGAACTGTGGTCGGCCGGTGTGGATGGGGTTTTACTTGATTCTGGCCCAACTGATGAGCCGAAATATTCTAATAAGAAATAGTCCGAGTCAGTGGTGTAATTGGACGACTTCACATCAGAGACAAATTGTGCCAACGTCACAATTTTGAGGGCTACTAAACACTTGGATACCGACGGAGTCGCTCCTCCACGCCTCCTGATCTGTGAAAAAACATTTTCCAGTGCGTCTTGCGTGAATCTACTTAAAAGTAGGAAGTCGTATCCCACATCGTCGATCAGGAAGTCGCACAAACACGTTATTGACGATGATGAAAGGATCAATCCACTGTTGAGTGGCTTCCATTTATCTTCGCGGTCAAATCTAGTCTCCTGGGTTACCGATATAAATTTTTGGAGAAAATCCATTTTTTCATGTTTGTTTCGCTTCGTTACATTTCTTTTCCGTAATCTACTCGACACTAGTTCGAACCATCGAGCTATGAGCCTTATAAACCAGGCGGTGGTTAGAGCCTCTATTTCGACCAATTTTAATTGAACAGCAACTTCTAATGCTGACGCCGTTTTTTCTGAGAAAAATCTAACCGCCGGTCCCACATTCCTTTTCTCGAAGTTCGTCGGGTATAAATCCTCATGCTTCAGGTGGTTAAGCAGACGGAAATCTTTTTCGCCTTCTATTTCCATGTGCCAGAGTCTTTTAACGAAACTTCCGTCAACCAAGTTGGTGACGAGATTTTCTTCGTCAGCCGCGGAAGATGGCAATGTGATGGAAGTATTTAGAAAACAGTTTTTCAAAATTTTCGGCAAATGACTGACATCTGGGACAACTTGAATATTGTGATCGTTCCACACGAAATGCGATCTTCTATAGCCGTCTTTTTTGGCTCCAATGTTATGAAGACTCCAGAAACTCACATTTTTCCCACCCATATCCGATGTTACGCTTACAATTCGTAGGTCGCAATCCTCGACGAATTTAACGACTTCAAACACGAACTCACTTGAATGTGTTGCACCAGTGGTTACGCCCGTCACATGACAGGCAACGACCTGTTTCCACGGTGTTTTCACTCCAACTGCAGAAAAAGACGAGACACTGGTCAGTTTGATGGTTTCAAACCGTGTCTTGAAGTCAGGATTCTCTCCTGAGACTCCTGTCTCTGGCATATACTATATGACTGGGTTATCTGACGCTGTTCAGCCTCTTTTTTAATATGTCTAAATCCTTGCCGTCAGATTGAGTTCATAATATTCAAGTCTACATATAAATATGATTTCGCGAGGCAATCAAAATAAAGAAAGTAATACACTGCTGGTGACAACATATCAATCAACGTGTATCAATGACATCATATCAATTGATCATTATCCGGAAAGGAATCTTCGAAAGTTCCTACTGTACTGATACATTACATAGTCCATGAGTTGTAACTAAAAACTCGTCAGTCGCACTTATGGCCTTATCTGGCTGGAGCATTTGGTACGAACAAAAGATCATCGTAATTCGTATACCGTGGAGCGAAGCAGCTGGAAAGTAAGATTCTCATCACGCGTTTATTGTAAAACCTAAACGTAAATCATTTTCAGTTCGTGCCTATAGATGTTACTTCACAATCATAAAACAACTACTGTCAGAGGTCAATAAATGAAAACGAACTGATGAAACAGTGAATCAACTATGACAACGGTTTTAAAGCAGCATCGTGTCGTCATCATGGATGTCGAAGTGCCAATTGCTTATTAATCTATTAGTGGCCATTTTTGGAATTAAATTGACTATGATCGCTACATTCATGTGCAGACTATTTAAAAATTTGTTGATAATTTAAATGTGTGTTTGTTGATATGTCAATGTGTTCATCTTTTTTTTTTTTTTTTTTTTTTTTTTTTTTTTTTTTTTTTTTTGCGCGTCAGCAACGTGGCCATTTTGCGCAGCTACTTGTACGATTAACTATATACTATTGTTTTTCTTTCCTATCACATCAGAAAGGCTGAGCCACACGCATAGTCCAGCCACGGCAGTCTATTCATGAAGAGTACAATATACGACTGAATGTACGACAATATAGACAATATACGGACCCCCCCGGAATATACGGGGGGTACTCGAAATATTCCATCCCCAGTCTGTTGAGCCACACGCGACACTCAATACGTCGCGAGGTGTCATATACTGTGCATGGCTAGACGCTTGCACAGAAGAAGAGGTCCTTAGGGAAATGGCAGAAGTAGGAGTGATAGGCGTTCGCCGTATCCGTGCTAGACGTGACGGAGTACTTGTGGGCACTCGTTCCTGGGTGCTCACGTTTGCTTCGGGCGTCCTTCCGGAAAGAGTTGAGGCGGGTGTCTGCCTCTTAAAAGTACGCCCCTATTATCCGTCCCCCCTTCGCTGTTTGAAATGCTTGAAATTTGGACACATTGCCAATACCTGCCGCTCACAGACATCAATGTGTGGCTGTGGTGCTGAAAAACACGAAGGAGGTTGTGGAACCCCTAAGTTCCTCAATTGTGGCGGTAGACACGACACGAGAGATAAAAAATGTCCGAGCTTCCTGGAAGAGATTGAAATACAAAAAGTACGAAAAGGCACAGACCACAAGTTGAGATTCCAAGAAGCCCGGGCAATGGTCCGGGGAAAAAGTTTTGTGCAGTCGGGGGGTGCCTCTTACGCGGCGGTGGCCGTAGGGCGAACCCCCATCACCAACACCAAGAAAGCCCCTTCTCCACCAAGTGAAGGGGTTTTCAAACTACCGTTTGAAAACCCGTTTCACCCGCGGGGCCAACGGCCATGCGGGACGTGCCTCCCGTAGGACCTGCGTCCGCCGGGAGGCCTGCAAAGAGAGGTGCCGTGACAGTTCACGGACCACTTTTTCTACCGCCACGAATTAATGATGTCAGTGACGTATTGAGTAGTAGTAAAATTTTGACGATTGCCTCTTGCAAGACATGGGGGCACTCCATCTACCTTAACTTGTAATGGAGTCGCTCCTGCAGTGGAACATTAGGGGATTATCGACTAATTATCTGGACCTCAGTCGTCTTATTTCGGAAAGAAACCCCTTTTGTGTCTGTTTGCAGGAGACAAAACTACCCGAAGGAAGGCAATTTGAACTGAGAGGGTATCGGTCCTTCCACGCAGCCGTACCAATAGCACCTGGTGGCCGAGCCCACGGAGGCGTGGCTATATACGTAAAAACAAATATTCCATCATCCAGGATAAGCCTAACAACGCCCCTACAGGCCATTGCTGTAAATGTTGAAGCGCCATTCAATGGAACCATTTGCAACGTGTACTTACCTGACGTCTACTGGGACCCTGTGGCCTTGGCGGAGCTAATCGACCAATTACCTCCACCGGTGCTGTTGTTGGGCGACTTTAACGCCCACAATGTCTGGTGGGGATCCACTTGGACATCTCCATCAGGTGACCGCCTGGAGGACGTAATAGGCGACTCCCGATTGGTTCTCTTGAATGGCACAGAAGGGACGCGATTTGAGGCCAGGTCGGGCCGCTTCAGCTGCATTGACCTTGCCTTTGCGTCCCCAGTTTTAGCGACGAGGATACAGTGGTCTGTGGGTGGTGAGCTGCTTGGAAGCGACCATCTGCCGATATTCTTGACTTCCGATGTGCCTTCCGTAAACTACGTGTCACCACCATCCTGGGAGACAAGGTCACCCTTGTTGAGGCTGTCATTGTACCCATCCTTAAAAGAGGAAAAGATCCCAGTCTAGTAGATAGTTACCGCCCTATATCACTAACAAGTTGCCTGGGAAAGGTGATGGAGTCCATGGTAAACTACCGGCTTGTTTATGAGCTGGAGTCCCGTGGTCTCCTGAGCCAATACCAGGGGGGTTTCCGAAAGAACCGCTCAACGTTAGACCAGCTGGCCCTAGTAGAGGCCGAAATTCAGCACGCCTTTCTGCACCATCACTGCACTATAGGCGTGTTCTTCGACCTCGAACGGGCTTATGACACGACGTGGAGATTTGGCGTCTTGAGGAAAATCCATCAGTGGGGCTTCTGCGGAAAACTTCTCAAGTTTATTTTCAGCTTTTTGAGTAGCAGAAGATTCCGTGTTAGACTGGGGTCGGTGTTGACGGCACAACATGTGCTCGAGAACGGTATCCCTCAAGGATCCGTTCTCAGCTGCACACTCTTTCTTATTGCCGTCAACATAATTGCCGAGTGCGTTCCTGAAAATATAAAATATTCTATATATGTTGACGACTTAGGTATCTTCCTCTCCGGAAGAGACCTAAGTGAGGTAGAATCGGCAGCGCAATCGGCAATAAACACCCTCGTCGCTCAGGCCGAGAGACATGGTTTCAAATTTAACACAGAAAAGACCACTTGCGTCCACTTCTGCAGGAGACGGAGGCCCCATTATGATCCCACTCTCCGCATGAATGGTGTACCTCTAGTTTTCCAAGATAGCACCAGATTTCTCGGCTTGATTTTCGACAGGGCACTACGATGGCAGCCTCATATTGCCGACCTGAGCGCGAGAAGTAAAAAATCATTAAATGCCGTCAAGACGTTGGCAAATCTGAACTGGGGCGTTGAACAGAGAGTACTCATTAAACTCTTCGATGCCCTGGTCAGATCGAAACTGGATTATGGAGCCCCGATCTACGGATCGGCTCGGAGAACTTGCCTTGCGGCTCTGGATAAAGTGTTTAACGCAGGCCTCCGAGTGGTGACAGGGGCATTTAGGACTAGCCCCGTCCAAAGTCTGTACTGCGCCGCCGGGGGGATGCCCCTTACGTTACGCAGGGTGCAATTAACCCTGAACTATGCGGCTGGAGTACGGGCTACCCCATCGCACTTCACTCATGGCATGATTACTGAGGATCCGTACCGTACAAATTATGGTTTATTGCCCACCCGAACTCGACCGCTAGCCATCAGGACCGAGGAGGAGCGCTCGCGCAACGACATCCCGCTTGTCGGGGTGATGCCTATCAAGGCCTTGCCAACCCCTCCTTGGACCATGCCAGCTCCTCGAATATGTCTCGAACTAGCCCGACACCTAAAAGAAAACACCCCGCCCGTCGCCTACCGGGTGGGGTTTCGCGAATTGCTTAAGCGTTTCGTGGACTTCACACCCGTATACACCGACGGGTCACGGTTGGACTCGGGTGTGGGATGTGCAGTCGTGCTGGGGGACGCTGTCCATTCGTGGACACTTGCTCCTCACGCAAGTATTTATACGGCGGAATTATATGCTATATGCCGGGCACTTGACATATGTCCTGATGGCTCACACATTCTAATATGTACGGACTCCCAGAGTGCTCTGAAGGGCCTGGATCAGTTCTCGACGGACCCACAGATTTTGGATATGCTTGCCCAACTCGAGAGAATACGTTCGACTGGTGGGGACGTTGTTTTCGTATGGATCCCAAGCCATATCGGGCTCACCGGAAATTCATCATATTATATGTCGTTATAATTTATTTTGTTATGTAACGTATAACGGATCGATCGCTAAACGGGGAACTATAACTTTATCGGTATTTTTGATTATTGATGACCGCTAATTGCTGAGGACTTCGGCGCTGAGTCATCCAATAGCCCATTATTCTGTAACTTTCAACGATGGTGTCAAAATAGAAATAATTATCCTACTTATGCATTCGCACACAAAATATCAATGAAAGTAAGCGTTTAGATACAATGTTTTAAAAAAGTTACAGAATGTGGGCAGCACAAATTTGGTGGGGGCCGGGGACTTTGCGAAACCAAGAAAAAGTATGTTGACCGAAGCGCCCGTGCAACCAGCTTGTACGGGTATTTTAGCGCTAGTAGAATATGATTTAGTTAGGGGTAAATCACGTTTTCGTCTATCCATGAATGTTAAGGTAATAATTCAATTATTAAGGAACGAATTTCAAGACTTGAAGCGGAAAACGCAAGATTGAAGAAGGAGTCTGACGAGTTCAAATCTGCGTTAATGGTTAAATGTTCAAGTTGTACCTGTGAACTACCTTAATTTCATATTTCACGTGGTTATTACTAAGCCGTCACTGCTGACCTTGAAGAAAAGCATGCCAGCCAAGAAGACCTGGCTAGGAAGCTACAAAAGGAAGTGGATAATTGGGAATCAACAATTAAAACATTTTTGAACGATGACCAAATCAAATCCTTGTGTTTGAAGAAGGTTCCCAAATGGTCTCCGGAGAGTTTAATGAAAGGGTTGAAACTCAGATTTATTCTTGGTAAGAGTATTTCGTTCATTCTCAATAGTTATATGTATTCATTACCTATTATCTTTGACCTAATAACAGGCGTTCATGGGTATAACTATTTATATAGTACAAATTATCCTACACCATCATACTCCACCCTTACGCGTAGAATAAGAAAGTACCGCGTGAGTCCAGGGATGCTAGTAGATTTATTAGAACCTCTGAAACATAAGGTGGACTGCATGCACCCTCATGACCGGTTGGTTAAAACTTTAATGTTGTTTATTTCCTGAAACATTGAGCCGTATGAATAAAAAAAAGCGTGACCTTATTGTTATACGTCGGGGAAGTTTCGACTCATAATAAACCTTATCACCTTATCATCAATCCCTAGGACAGTTTGACATTATTGATACAAATCCCACGTTTTAAGGCAGTTCAGTGTTTTTCACATATTTTTTAAATTTCTCTACGTAATAATTAGTGTCGGGAAGACCTGATTCGCAATCGACAGGGGCTACTTGATTTTTTGAATCCGTCCGGCTTCAGATGAACATTATTTTCCTCACCTCTCTCTAGAATTCTAGATAACCAAAATGTCTTTTCACTCCGGCGCAGCTTACGGTAAAAACACTTCGTGTAGTCAAATTGAATCGTTTATTTATGAGTTGATTATAATAAATTATGCTTTTGAAGTCATAACAGACGTGTTCGACACATTTACACCCTCCAGAGACCACCGTCAAAAGCACACGAATGTCGGGTTTGGTTTCTTCCGGGATTAGTCGAAATTGATGACTTTCGGGTGACAAGCAAACTCGAGACACAGGGTACGGTGTACAGCACTTGTGAAAATGTGAGTATCGCCATCACCCATGAAAACTTATTTTCTGGCCGTTGAGCTCACTACACTGTGTGTGTTTTTTTAAAGTTTTTGGTGGGATTCAGTGTTCGGTGTACCAGAAACGACTGCCCTTTCTGCGATGACTGCAATCTACAACGATAATCGTGGAACAATATCAACATGGTTTTTTTTTAAAGCTGGCTTCTCCTTCTTTGTGAGCCTTTACTTCGCCGGGCACCAAGTTCACGATCCATTTTTCTAATCTCCGAAAAAATAAATAAATAAAAAGGCGAGGGACTATTCACTTTAACCAACACAAAAAATATCTAAACGAAACGGCAGAAGTTGGAGACTAGACTCCTCCTTACTTCTTCTAAACATTGAAAGGGGGTGAGGTGGGTTCTAACCTTCTTATTTGTTATGAGTCGAATTACCTTTGAAAAAACGAACCTCGCTTCCCCATCGTATATACCGAAGTAATTAACAACATATGATAAATTGTTCGATAAAAAATAAAGTTAGTTTTTCCGTTGAGACTTAACTAATTTGTACGCGCGCTCGAGATATCACAATTGGCGACCAGGATAATCGAGTTGAGTTCTGAACATGGGAAAGACTAAGAGAAGGAGCTATGACGGAGAAAGAGGTGCCGTTGCCGTAGATGTCGAAGAAAGAAGCGAGAAAAGAAATGAGGGAGAAGTAAATTGTTCGGTTCCCAATATAGTCATGATCAAAGAATTTAACGTGGAAGCGGATGATTGGACCATGTATCAAGAGCGATTGGAACAATTTTTCGTGATGAATATGATTGAAGAAGGAAGAAAGGTTCCATTGTTGATCACTGTCATGGGCAACGATGCTTATGCCCTTCTTCGGGACGTTTGTGACCCCATTAAACCTTCGGACATGACTTTTTCTGATATTTGTGGAGTCATGAGTAAACAATTCGCTTCGAGAGTGTCATTATTTCGGAAACGTCGGTCTTTTCACGATTTGAAGCAGCCACCGGGGAAACAGTTTCAAATTGGTTCAGACGAGTGAAGAGAGCGGCCACGTCTTGTAAATTTGCCGAACACTTGGAGGAGTTTTTGAAGTATAAATTTGTTTGCGGCTCGGTCCAGAATAGTGTCTTAGATCGGTTGTGTGAGGAAGATCCGAGGCAAAAAACTCTTTTGGATCTTTATAAAATCGCTCTGAAAAAAGAAGCAAGCACCGTGGAAGAAGCGAACCGTTCGAACGTCGAAGTTTCTTCTGAAGCTGTTTTTAGAGCAACAATCGGTCGAAATGAACGAGGACGACGAATAAGATGCAACCATTGCGGAAAGAATAATCACACGTCGGAGGAATGCACATTCAAGGATTATAAATGTAGAAAATGTCAAACGAAGGGGCAATTAGCTGCAGTCTGTTTCAAGGATCGTGAAGTGACTGCTGTGGAAGAGGAAATGGACGTTTTGGACATGTTTTCGGTCCAAACAAATTGGGTAAAACCAATTGAGGTATCAGTGACGTTTGCATCTCGTATCTTAAAAATGGAGATGGATACAGGAGCGGCTATTTCGGTGATATCCTTGGACCTTTACAACTCAAAATTTTCAGGTTTAAGAATTTCGCCGACTTCGGTAAAACTTAGAGCATTCGGAGGAGAAATTTTACAGCCAGTTGGAATTATTCATGGAGAGGTCCAGATGGAAGGCAAGCGATTTGAAGGAAGGCTTTTCGTTGTGAAGAAAAATTCAAAACCCCTTTTGGGACGCGAGTGGTTGGCTCGAAGTGGCATAAGTTGTTTCGAATTAAATAACGTATTGATTAGTTCTTATGATGGTTTAAATTCTTTACTTTCTCGCTACAAGGACTTATTTTAGCCGGGTGTGGGTTGTTACCGATACGAGAAAATTCGACTTCACTTGAAAGATGAAGATGTCAAACCAAAATTTTACAAACCCCGACCAATACCGTTCGCTTTTCAAGAGAAAGTAAATAAAGAACTGGAAGAGCTGGAGGCTTCAGGTTTAATTTAAAAAATTGACTCAAGTGAGTGGGGTACACCACTAGTTCCAATCTTGAAGCCAAATGGGTCTCTTCGGCTTTGTGCGAACTACAAATTGACAGTAAACAGGTATTTGGCAGATATAAAACACCCATTACCGAGATTGGAAGAAATTATGTTAGCGTTAAGAGGCGGTGTTGAATTTACGAAGTTAGACTTTAGAAAAGCTTATAACCAATTGGAGTTGGATGAAGATACAAAGAGGTTGTTAGCATGGTCCACTCACAAAGGCATTTTTCAGGTGAATCGTCTTCCTTTCGGGACGAAACCAGCCGTGGCGATGTTCCAAAAAATTGTTGAAAAATGTCTTCAGGGTCTGCCAGGCGTCGTTACCTTCCTTGATGATTTAATTGTAACAGGAAATTCGCGTGTGGATCATATAAACAATTTGACAAATGTGTTCGATCGTCTTTCAAAAGCAGGGTTCAGGCTAAATTTGGAAAAATTCGTATTTTTTCAGAAAGAAGTCAATTATTTGGGCCACGTCATTAGTGCAAATGGAATTAAAAAGGATCCACAGAAGACAAAGTTGTTTCAGACAATTAAACGCCCTACCAATGCAACGGAGGTTAAAGCATTCGTGGGGATGATCAATTATTACGGTCGTTTCATAAGGAGTCTTTCAGACGTTCTATATCCTTTGTATAATTTATTAAAAAAGGGGACACATTTTCAGTGGAACAAACAGTGCAAAGCGGCTTTCCAGTTAGCCAAATCGAAAGTATTTGCTGATGAATGTTTGGTCCATTTCGATCCTATAAGACCCATTAAACTATACTGCGACGCTTCTAAGGTTGGAATTGGGGCAGTACTGATGCAAGAAATGCCAGATGGTACAGAAAGGCCGGTAACGTTTATTTCTAGAATATTATCCAAAGCAGAACAAAATTATTCCATGATTCATAAAGAGGCACTAGCTATTTACTGGGCTTTGAATAAATTCTACCAGTATTTAATGGGAGCGCAGTTTCAACTGGTGACGGACCATAAGCCACTTTTAGCTCTTTTCGGGGAAAATCGAGGTTTACCGGAGATGGCAGCAGGTCGACTACAACGTTGGGCTCTTTTCGTGTCAGGGTTTAATTACACCATAAAGTATGTTTCGAGTTCTAATAATGTAGCCGACGGATTTTCAAGGTTGCCCAGCGCTTACGTTAATACAGGATCAAAGGGGTTAGACTATATTCAGTTGCATCGGTTGGACAGTAAGGTGCCAGTCGATTTTAATAAAATTAAACAGGAGACTCAAAAGGATTCTGCGTTGATCGATGTGAGTAAGCATATCAGGAAAGGATGGCCGAAATCGGTAGAAGAAAAATTACATCCGTATTTCAGAAGAAGAGAAGAACTGTATGTAGACAACGGAGTAGTCATGTGGGGGTACAGAATGGTCATTCCACTGAGTCTTCAGCAAGAATTTCTCCAGGAGCTACATACGTCGCATTTTGGAATGAGAAAAATGAAATGGAAAGCACGTTCGTATTTTTGGTGGCCGTCTCTAGATTGTGACATTGAAAGGCTGGTTAAAAATTGCCTTTCATACATGGAAGTTAGACATAATCCATCAAAAGTTGAAGTGAAGCAATGGGTTTCTACCGATTTTCCTATGGAGCGGATTCATGTTGATTTTTTCGGACCTATCCAATCAAAAATGTGTCTGATAATTGTAGGGAACGCGAGTTCCCTAGCAACGAGTGTGAGTGGAGGCGTCTTGTGAGAGATATAAAAAAGAGAGAGTTTTCGTTTTTGATAAAATACAGAACTTGATTTTGGTTTATTAAAATGACTTGAGTACCTTACATTTGGCGCTGCGGACAATTTTCTTCAGTGGGTCCCACGTCGTTCAAAATTCTGGTCGACCATTTCCGACCGAAAGAGATTAGGACGGTACCGTACACGGATTTGAAACGGGTCCTAAACGGTTATTACGTCAAATCAACTTGTATTTTTTCCGAACGTCGCACCTTCGCATCCAGGTTTAGGAACGAAGGCGAAACAATTCCGAAATTTGTCAATGGTTTGAGGGTGTTAGCAGGTACTTGTGATTTTGGCGAGTCATTGAGCGAACGATTGCGGGATAGAAGCAACTGCACTGGCGTTGGAGAGGGCTTCATCACAAAGGGCGGTACTCTCCACATTTACCACCATTAATCCTGAAGTAAACCGGATTGGAGGGAAGGCCAGCAACAAGTCTGTAGGAAACACACGGGATTTTCCTGGGAAACCGCGTCCACGGAAGTTATCACGTTCCACAGACTGTTTGCAGTGCGGTTTTCCAAAGCACGGAGTGGGACGAAAATGCCCTGCTTCAGGCTCCAAATGCAATGCGTGTGGTAAAGAAAACCATTTCGCAAGGGTGTGTGTTAAAACTCATCGCGCCATAATCGTTGACGCTGGGGCGTCAAATCAAAACATCAGAGCACGACAGTTAGGAGGGTCTGGAAGTACTAGTGCCAGTTCCCTTTGCAGTCAAGACGCCGTGAACAACATTAACGGATGTGGGACGAAGCTTATGGTACCTGTAGAACTTAATGGAGTTAGATTGGAAATGTTGTATGATCCAGGAGCTGCTAAGTCAGTCATAAGTAAACGTGTATGGAAAAAACTAGGATCTCCTCCATTGGCTCCGACGGACAACCTTCTTGCGTACACGGGATTCCCAGTGGAAACGATAGGGAAGTTAAATCTTCAGGTGTCGGCGTTTGGGAAGCGCAAAAGATTGGAGGTCGTTGTTGTTAAACGAAATGATTTACCTTTATTCGGCCTAGACTGGGCTTTAATTTTCAAGTTGCCCATGCCTGAAGGTGCTCGTTTGTGTTTCGTAGGTGATCAGAAAACAAACTCCTCGAAATCCACTAGTGAAATCGGTCAGAATAACCTCAATTCATTGCTCTCAAAATTCAAGAACGTTTTCGAAGGCTCGGGTAAAATATTGGGCTACAAGGCTAAAATTCACATGAAAGAAGGAACTTTTCCCAGAGTTTTTCGCCCTCGACCGGTCCCTTTTGCCCTACGCTCTCAAGTGGAGGATGAGATAGAGAGATTGGTAAAGGCTGAAGTTTTAGAGCCTGTGGACGCCACGTCTAGTCCTCGCACGTGGGCTTCCCCTGTGGTAATTGTAATGAAATCAAACGGGGCTGTCCGCCTTTGCGGGGATTTCAGGGTTACAATAAACCCACACATTCTCACTGATTTTCATCCTTTACCGACTTTCGACGAAATAACTTCAAAACTCAGTGGGGGCAGATTTTTCTCTGTACTCGATTTGAAGGATGCTTATCTACAACTGGAAGTGGAAGAGGAGTCCCAACATTTTCTCGTGATTTCAACTCACAAAGGTTTTTTTAAATACAAGAGACTTCCATTTGGCGTTTGCTTTGCTCCAAATTTTTTTCAAAAGGTAATGGACACTATTCTTTCGGGAATCAAGAACGTCGCATGCTACCTAGATGATATTCTGATCAGTGGAGTCACGATTGAAGATCATTTAACTGCAGTCGAAGAGGTCTTGACTCGTCTTTCAGCTTCAGGAATAAAGACTCAGGTCTCAAAATGCAAATGGCTTCAAAAGAGTGTTCAGTACTTAGGTCACGTCTTAGACGAAGATGGTATTCGCCCTTTGCCTGATCACTTGGATGCGATAAATAAAATGCCCACTCCGTCGAACGTGCAAGAACTCAAATCATTTCTTGGATCAATAAATTATTATAGTCGTTTTGTTGACAACTTGCAGGGAATTTGCGCGCCCTTGCACAGGTTGACGAAGAAGGATGTCAAGTGGGTCTGGAATGATGAGTGCACTTCGGTGTTCAATCGACTTAAAACATTGATGACGTCCACAAGCTCTCTTACGCACTATTCTTTGGAACTACCTCTGATTGTCTCGGCTGATGCAAGCGTAAAAGGAATCGGGGCAGTCATGTTCCATAAAATGCCTAATGGGACGGAGCGACCTGTGGCTTTTGCCTCTAGGCTCCTCAAACCAGCAGAACAACGCTATTCAGCTATAGACAGAGAAGCTCTGGCTTTAATTTTCTCGCTCAAGCGTTTCGATCAGTACCTTCGAGGCAGAAAGTTCATTTTGAGAACTGATCATAAACCACTTATTCAAATTCTAGGCAACGACCGTGAGATACCCAAGATGGCAGCGAATCGTTTAACAAGATGGGCGCTGATTCTTCGCAGCTACGACTACACTATAGAGTACGTTCAAGGTAAAAACAACACTGTCGCGGATTCGTTGTCGAGATTGCCAATGACAGATGTTCATCCGAGTAGCCTGGAGGAAATGGGAAAGGCCAGTCGTTGTCATCTTCTTCGCTTACATTTACAGGACATGCCTGTGACTTCATCACATTTTAGAAGATTGACGGCCGGGGATAGAGTATTGCAGAGAATTATCGGATATTTGGAAAGGGGATGGCCGGATAAGAAGGACTTGGATGTGAAAATCCATCCATTTTTCGAGAAGAAAAGCGAGCTGTCATACGAAGAAGGCATTCTCATGTGGAATGGTAGACTTTTAGTGCCCCTCGAACTCCAGAAGAACTTTCTCCAGATGATTCATAAGGGTCATCCTGGGATTCGAGCCATGCGAGATATTGCTCGTTTACATTTCTGGTGGCCTGGTGTTGACAGAGAAATTGAAAAATACGCAAAACTGTGCAATCCATGTCAGCAATCCAGACCAAAAGCAGAGGAAATGCCAATTTATTCGTGGAATGTCCCATCTCAACCTTGGACAAGACTTCACCTCGATTTTGCGGGTCCATTCGTGGGATCTTACTGGTTGGTTTTGGTGGATGCAACCTCGAAATGGATGGACGTCATCCCGATGCGGACTACCACGACGGCAGCAACGATCGAGGCTCTGAAAAACATATTCGCTCAGCACGGGCTTCCAGTCTCGATGGTCACCGACAATGGTCCTCAATTCATTTCATTAGAATTTCGTCAATTTTGCAAAACAAACTGCATCACTCACATTAAGGTCACCCCGTATCATCCTAGAAGCAATGGATTAGCAGAAAGGGCAGTTCGAACATTCAAAACTCGAATGACAGCCGCAAATAAATCAAAAGGGACGATTATGGACAAGCTCAGAGAATTTTTAATTTCGTATAGGAACACGCCTCACTCTACCACGGGAAGAACTCCAAGCGAACTGCTAATGGGTCGTCGGTTACGATCAATTTTCGATTTACTGAAGCCCTGCGTTTCTGAAAAAATTGATGTCGCCCTGACAAAACAAAGGCTTTACAGAGACTCTCGAACAAGGTTCAGATCGTTCGTCGAGGGGGAGGAAGTCTGGGTGTCTAACAAGCTGACGAAAGGCTGGACCCCAGGAATAATATTAAGAAGAACAGGCGACATCTCATATCACGTTCTTGTGGACGGGAAGTGTGAACGCAAGCATGCCGACCAAATTCGTAGAAAAGAAGATCGTCCGAGAAAGGGGAAGGAAGATGTAGGGAACGCGAGTTCCCTAGCAACGAGTGTGAGTGGAGGCGTCTTGTGAGAGATATAAAAAAGAGAGAGTTTTCGTTTTTGATAAAATACAGAACTTGATTTTGGTTTATTAAAATGACTTGAGTACCTTACAATAATTACCGATTCTTTCAGTAAATGGCCGGAAATCTACGTAATGGGTAAAACAGATGCGGAAGCCACTATTGACAAGTGGATAAAATGGGCTCTTTTCGTGTCAGGGTTTAATTACACCATAAAGTATGTTTCGAGTTCTAATAATGTAGCCGACGGATTTTCAAGGTTGCCCAGCGCTTACGTTAATACAGGATCAAAGGGGTTAGACTATATTCAGTTGCATCGGTTGGACAGTAAGGTGCCAGTCGATTTTAATAAAATTAAACAGGAGACTCAAAAGGATTCTGCGTTGATCGATGTGAGTAAGCATATCAGGAAAGGATGGCCGAAATCGGTAGAAGAAAAATTACATCCGTATTTCAGAAGAAGAGAAGAACTGTATGTAGACAACGGAGTAGTCATGTGGGGGTACAGAATGGTCATTCCACTGAGTCGCATCCGACTCTTCATTAAGCTGTAGCAGACAATTAACATATAGCAAAAACAAGAGGGGCCCCAAAATAGATCCCTGTGGTACTCCATGATCCAGTGAATGCAAGGAGGACCGCTGTCCGCCCACCGAGACCAACTGAGTTCTTCCTGATAGGTAACTCCGTAGCAGTTCCTTTCCCACTCCACGAATTCCGGCCTCCTCAAGTCTATAAACCAGCATTTCATGCGAAAGAGTGTCGAATGCTTTGGATAAATCACATAGGACAACTCCTGAGCACCCAGAATTTTCGAAGGCCGGAAATACGCAGTGTTTTTATGCAAATAATAAAATAAATTAAAGTAAAATAATCGGCATACGAGCAGTGAGATTGTATTTGATACACCCGCTTCGATAACCTACCTATTTGTGTAGTTTCTTTTTTGTAACATAGCAACACACCAACACGCAGTCCTCCAAAAGGGCGGTTATACAGGATATAGTAGATTTTCCCTTCGCTCCACTACAACAACTTGAAAACATGACCGTCGAAAGTTCAGGTACAACCAATGTAAACACATCTCCAACCGATAAAAAAACTGACCGACCCCCGCCCATCTTTGTCACAAATGTAAGCAACATGAGTCTGATCATTAAAAACTTTAACGAAC